>JBBPOK010000514.1:0-21382 GCA_038091415.1 Leccinum variicolor
GAACTTGATCGGGAACGCGCTGTATGCAGAATCCGAGGCGGTCATTGCTGCAGCCCTCAAGGCTGCTCCTTGTATACTCCAGTGTCCCTTGAAGGCTGTTCCCTCGTCAGCGCCACTCATATCTCGCCAAATCCTCGACATCATTCGTTCCGTCGGGAATTCTGAATCCGAGTTGGCGCAGACCGCGTTCAAATCCCTCGCCACGATTCTGCGTGAATGTCCGACCTCGAACGTCAAGGAAGAAGACCTGTTGTTCCTACTCGAGCTTCTCGCGCCCGACCTGGAAGAACCGGCTCGGCAAGCGCGTGTTCACGCTGCTCCGTGCCATCGTCGCGCGCAAGCTTGTCGTGCCCGAGCTGTACGATCTGATGACAACCGTGTCGTCCATCCTCGTGACCTCGCAGTCGGCTCACACGCGCGAATCCGCGCGGTCACTCCTCCTCCAGTTTTTGCTTGATTATCCGCATGGTGCGGGCCGTTTGCAGACCACGCTGACGTTCTTTGCGCGGAACCTGTCATATGAGCACGCGTCGGGCCGGTCAAGCGTGCTCGAGCTACTGCAGGCGCTCGTCAGCAAGTTCGATTTGGGTCTGATGACGAAATATGCCGAGATGCTGTTTGTGGCGCTCGTGCTATGCATGGCCAACGATGCGGAGAAGGCGTGTCGGGTGGCTGCTGCTGGGGTCATTCAGACATTGGTGCGACGGTTACAGGAAGGAAATGAGCAGAAACAGCAACAGAAGCAGCTATTGCAACGAACAGTGATGGTGCATTTGCACACGTGGGCGACGCAAAAGGACAAGGGGGTGTTGCGAGGTGTCGCGGTGCAGGTCTATGGGCTGGTCGTGGACGCGTTGCAGCGCGCCGCAGTACCTTATCTGAACGTCATTCTGGATGACCTCGGAGCGGTCGCGGAGAGCATCTGCGAATCTTTGACGGGGGAGGGTGAGATGGACATAGATGAGGACGAAGACGCGGGGGAGGGACTGGATGGAGAGTGGTATGCGACGTACCAGACGCTGCAGGGCTTGAGCAAGGTGCTGAATGTGTTTCCTGAGGCGACGACGGAACCTGGAAGGGTGCGATGGACGGCTGTCGTGCAGCTGCTGGCTGATCCACATGCGTGGGTGCGGAGCGCAGCATGTCGGTTGCTGGGGGTTCTCTTTGCGGCGTCTACTACTACGGCGGAGGCCAACCCGGTCTCTCGAAATGGTCCTGGTGCGAACCTCCCGAACTGCTTAGAGAGGAACCCGGTCATCACTACGGGCCCGCTCGATGACGCACCTCGGGAGAACGGTAGTGTATCCCCTCGTCCTACTAACCCCACCCCATCGCTCGACCGAGCTGCCATACCAGGCTCCACACACCGACCAGGTCTACCCAGACGATCCAACCTCAGAACCAGAGCTAACATCCTGATTGCTTCACTAAACATGAACGGGCGTAAATCCCCCCTCATTATGCGCCAAAAGAAAATATCCATCCTCTGCTTGCAGGAAACACACCTCACCAACGAACACGCCACCCAACTCGAACATCTCTTCGGCCGCCACCTCCACGTCATACCCTCACACCCACCGACAACCCCAGTGCATCCGCTGGAATTGCCTTTGTCCTCAACAAAGAGCTCATCTCGACCTCCTCAACCACCCTCCATGAACACGTCCCCGGTAGGGCCGCATCCCTGTCTATTGTCTGGCATCATGACCGGCGCCTCACCATCACCAACATCTATGCACCAAATTCCCCCAACGCACACGCTGCCTTCTGGGACACCACACAGCGCGACATCGCGACTCGGGCGCTGACCCCTGACATTCTGCTGGGTGACTTCAACCTCACTGAAGATACCCTCGACCGTTCCCCCCCGAGGGCCGACTACCAGACCGCTGTCGACGCCATCCGTGAGTTTCGACACTCAATCAACGTCAACGACCTGTGGAGATACGAGAACCCCTCCACCAAACTCTACACATTCACCAGCAACACCCTCACTATGTCCCGCCTTGACCGTATCTATGGACGACCCCACCTTTCCTCTACGTTATATGACTGGGACTGTATACACACGGCAATCCCAACGGACCACAAGATGGTCCTGGTGAGACATACCCCACCCAACCTCCCTTATCTCGGCCGAGGGCGCTGGACCTGGCCCCTCTCCTTGCTCTCTAACCAAACCCTGCTGCGGGACTCGGACATCACCTCTCTTGGCAGCTCTCTCCAAATCGCCTTGGACGCCGCGGACCCGACCCAACGTCTGTGGAGTGCCTTCAAAACTGACATCCGCGCGCTCGCCCAAAAAGCGGCGACATCCCACGTCCCGAAAATCACGCACCGAATAGAAGCCCTGAAACGGGATGTGTCTCGACTTCTAGATCCCGAAGACCAAACGCAGTTTCCACCAACCCACCGTAACGTCGCCATCCTAGAGACAGAGATACGTCACCTGGAACAGAAACGATATAAAAACGACATAGAGCGCGCCCGTGCACAATGGCACGATAAAGAGGAGACCATTAATAAATATTGGATGGCAGTCAACTCCCCTCGCGCCCCCAGAGATGTCATCTACGCCTTACGTGACCCCACGACCGAGACCCTCGCTACCAGGTCAACCCAGATGGCCGAGATTGCACGACACCACGATACCCTTCAACGTACAGACCTCCTGCCACAAGACCACCCCGACCGACAACGGGCACAACAATCTGTGCTCGCTGAGGTCCCCAATGGACAACGCTTCGACTCCCCGAACTCACCCCTGCACTCCCTCCTCACCGACGATCAAGTTTTGCAAGCCCTAAAACTATCCCGCAACGGTACTGCCACCGGGCTCGATGGTATACCGTATGAACTGTGGAAACTACTCCACGAGACCCATGACCGCCAGTCAAAGCTCCAGCAGCCATCCTTCCACCTGGTCCGCTGCATGAGACTCGTGTTCAATAATATACAAGCCAACGGTGTAGAACCGACCACTGGTTTTTCCAACGGGTGGATGTGCCCTATATACAAGAAAAAAGATAGGACACGCATTGAGAACTAGTACCGTCCCATAACCTTATGGAGCAGAACCCCGTTGCCCTAGTTTTCACTCGAGATTCCTTCACGTGCTTGCAGTACGTTTTCTGTGATCTTCAATTACAGTTTGTATCGTTGAACGTGTCGTATTTGAAGCCTTGATAACGATTTGTTCGCGAAATTCGAGAACTAATCCTACGGGGTACTTACTACAAATTGAGTTCCTGCCGGCAGTGTGCGGCGCTCAAGAGTTCATTTTGCCGCATCAGGAAAAAAAGCAACCAGCTAGCGTAAAAGAACTTTGCCAGTGCAAGCTGATTCCCAAGCTACTTATCACGCCACTGTCGAGTTACTGGCACACTCCTAATTCCACACCACGCATGTCTCAGCCATTTTCACAAGAGTGTATGGGCTGCGGTCGCACTTTCAGTGATATTGGGGCTTTCACGAAGCATGGAAAAAAATGCTCGAGGAGCAAGAAGAGACTTGCTAGTGCCCTCGGGCGTGTGAGGGAGTTGCACCAAAGCAAGAAACGTTGCCTGCAAGTGCCAAACTCGGATCATGCCATCGACGAAGTCGGGCAGGAGACCTCAAATTCGATGCAAACTCAGGAAGTGGTACAGGAGCCAAGTACCAGTGGGCAACAGGTACTGTTGACTCGGGGAATCGCCCCGAAACACTAGTAACTGAACCTTTGCCACAGACCAACTCGGAGAGTGTCCCGGCTGCGACACTCGTGGTGGATGACTCATTACCTCTGTCACTGCGCAGGACTCGACGACAGAATCGAACACTCCCTCTACGCTTTAGAGACGTGCTGCCCGAACCGCCTATGCCCTTGCCTCCATCAGATGCTGAGGCTGGGCTTTGTATCCTAGCTGAACCTCCCGCTCCGAATATCCCATTGCCATCCGCCGAGTCAGAGCCGCCACCAACTCTGAATGAAATGCCAAGGCCGCGCCCCATCTTTAGCACCCAGCCAAATTCATTCAGTCTATTTCGTCTATACGACAAAGAAACTCTTCCTCATCATGATCCCGCTTTGAATCTCTCACACAAAAATCCACCATGTCCCGCTAAGCACGCTACGGCTACGTTGAATCAATCATCACGCGACGACAACCCGTTTCATCCCTATCCTAACGAGAATTCTCTGCGTCTTGGTGATTGGTACTGGAATTATGGATCCCAGCTGTCGAATAGGAACTTCAACAAGCTTCTCAAAATAGTTGGAAGCTCTGAATTTCGCCCAGAGGACATACGGGATACGAACTGGAAGGCAATTGACAGAGAGTTGGGGCACCCGGATGCCACAGATTCGGAGGAGTGGCTGGATGTTGCTACCGGTTGGAAGCATACCACGGTCACCATATCCGTCCCATTCCCTCGGCGCTCTCTTCACCCCGGCCCGAAAGAGTATTCTACTGATTTCTATTGCCGATCTCTAGTGTCAATCATACGCGAGAAGGTCTTGGATCCTGCCCATCACAACCTTTTCCACTATGAACCGTACGAACTACGCTGGAATCCTCCGCATAAGTCCCGTGATACCAGAGTGCACGGAGAATTATTTACTTCCAAGGCTTTCCTTGATGCCCACCTTCACCTGCAGG
This sequence comes from Leccinum variicolor, assembly GCA_038091415.1. Lineage (NCBI taxonomy): Eukaryota > Fungi > Basidiomycota > Agaricomycetes > Boletales > Boletaceae > Leccinum > Leccinum variicolor. The sequence continues at coordinate 4,638 of JBBPOK010000514.1, forward strand.
AATCGCCTCCCGAGCCCGGGTGCAACTTACCACGTCGTATAGTGGCACTTATGTTTTGGTCAGACGCAACGCAACTTACGACTTTTGGCGATGCGAAACTGTGGCCGGTGTACGTGTTCTTTGGAAATGAATCCAAGTATGAGCGTGGTCAACCATCCACTCATCTTTGCGTCCATGGAGCATATCTACAGGCGGTAAGATCATCATTCTGCTGTGTCCTGGAACTGTTTATTCACTGAAGTTTGAATTTAGTTGCCGGATAGCTTCAAAGATTATGTGCTAGAGAACTCCGGCAACAAACTTCCCAGCGGCGTGTTCTTCACACATTGTCATCGTGAATTGTTCCACGCACAGTGGCGAGCACTGCTCGATGATGAATTTGTTCAGGCGTATGAACATGGGATCGTACTCACCTGTTGTGATGACGTTAAACGACGACTCTTCCCGAGGATCTTTACTTATTCCGCGGATTATCCGGAGAAGTATGCAAGAATCATTTGACACTAGGTTTGACTTGCTGGACTGATGACTCTTGGCCAACAGGGTTTTGGTTGCAAATATACGCAATCTAGGCGCGTGTCCGTGTCCACGGTGCCTCATACCCAAGGACCGACTGCACAATTTGGCGTCTCAAAGGGACATGCTGCAGCGCCGCTCGTTGGCTCGCAAGGACACTGAAGAGCGACGCAACAAGGTTGCCAATGCTCGTCAATTCATCTACGAGTGGCAATATGTTGTCAACACTCCGCAGGTTGAAGCATTACTCAAGGACGAGTCGTTGGTTCCAACACAGGTACGTGATGTGGATTAGGATGATAGTGAGCTGGAACTTATTGACTTTGGGATAGAATGCGTTCTCTGAACGACTTGGCCATACAGGGTTTGATTTTTTTCTTATGCTGGTTGTCGATATATTGCACGAGTTCGAACTCGGGGTCTGGAAGGCCGTTTTCATCCATTTATTGCGAATTCTAGATAGTCTAAAAGGAGATGTACTTTTCAAACTCGATCGCTGGTAACGTTGTAACTCTCTTCTTTCTTTGGTTGAACTGACCGTATTTCGGCAGCTATCGCCAAATTCCCACCTTCGGTCGCAGCACAATCCGGCGTTTTCAAAGGAATGTTTCTGAATTGAAGAGGATGGCTGCACGCGACTTTGAGGACTTGTTGCAGGTATCCCTCGGCTGTTTTCATGTCTTATAAATACTCGCTGACTCTTTTTCGCGTCATAGTGCGCTATCCCTGTATTTGAATGTCTCCTACCACAACCTCATAGTGGTCGAGTTCTTAAGCTTCTGTTTTTACTTGCCCACTGGCATGGGCTTGCAAAGATGAGGATGCATACAGACGAGACTCTCGATATACTGGAGTCGGTCACCAGCAGGCTCGGTCGTGAGCTCCGAAAATTCGCAGGGGAAACATGTGCGGCTTTCACAACCAAAGAACTTCGCCGTGAAGCAGAGTCTCGCAGAAGGCGGCAGGCACGTGAAAGTACCGGTGGCGCCAGTCAGCCAAGAGTTCTGGCCAATGCAAATGATCGTCGCCCGAAGATTCTCAACCTCGGTACCTACAAACTTCACGCACTCGGTGATTACGCTTCACAGATCAGGCTGTACGGAACTGCGGATTCCTACTCAACACAAATCGTGCAGTACTTTTCACGTTCTATCACACTTGGGACTCATTGTGGTTTTAGGGTGAACTGGAACATCGTACGAGCAAGGGTCGTTTTTCCAGAACGAGTCGCAAAGTGTTTGTACCTCAGCTGGCCTCAATCGAGCGTCGACAAGCCCGCATCCGGCGCATCCGCGCACGGAGGGATGAGCTACAACAAGAAGATCCGACCCCAAACATACCGGAGCAGCACCACGTCATTGGGATGTCCCAAAATTATCCCGAAGACATTACAACATTCGTGCAAAGGCACTCTGATGATCCGGCTGCGAAGGTAGGTAGTCGTACCCTTTCTGAGTTCCCAAGTTCGCAAGAATTGATGATTGACAGGATTTTGTGCTCAAACTAAAGTCACATCTGCTGCCTCGGATTCTGGATATTCACAGTGAGAACCACGGTAACCCTCCTCGACTAGGCAACATACTTGCAGCCGACATACCTGAGACCCTACCGTCTCAAGTTGACCATGTGGTTTTCAAAGGAAATCGACTCTACCGACACCCCCTACTTCGCATCAATCATACAACATATGACCTTCGCCGCGAAACCGAAGCCATCAACCCCCGTACTGACCATCGAGATGTCATGTTGTTGACGCGTACAGATGAATCTGGAAGTCACCCTTTTTGCTACGGTCGCGTTCTGGCCATATACCATGCCAATGTTATTTACACCGGGCCTGAGTCACAGGACTACCGACCGCGACGCTTCGAGTTTCTATGGGTGCGGTGGTTTGAACTGTTAGACCAACCAGCAGGCTGGGAGCATTGTGCCCTCGACAAGGTGAAATTTGTGGCCATGGATCGGACACACGCATTCAGTTTTATCGACCCCGCGGATGTACTCAGGTGTTGCCATCTGATACCTTCTTTTGCGGATGGGAAACTCCATCCCGATGGGCGCACAGTGTCCCTCAACGCATGCGACTCGGAGGACTGGAAATATTACTACGTTAATCGGTACAGTTGATCTTTCTTATGTGCTTGCTCACAATCTAAAATGAAATCCCGTTAGGTTTGCTGACCGCGACATGGTCATGCGCTATCACTGGGGCCTTGGCGTTGGCCACGTGTACGCATATTCAAGACCTAGAGAAAGCACTAACCAAGCAGATGACGAAATTCGAACTCGTGATGACATCACAGTCACCTCCGAGTCCGACTCAGGCTCAATAGCAGGTGCTGAACTTCATGAATCGGATAATCAGCTTGACGGCCTCGACGATGATGACACATCATCAACACTAGAGTCAGATAATAATCCTGCTACTGATGAAGACGACGTACCCGACCCGAATTCTGACCTGGACGTCCTCGCAGATGCCATGTATGAGTCGCAGGGGAGCGGAACGGAGGATTCTGAGAGCGGTGACTACTACAGGTTCTAGATTTGAGTCACGCTATTGCTCTGCTGGATCTCCGCATTTTCAGGATTTTTTCCTTCCTTGGTGCCAGCCTGTTGTGTGCTCTGTATTGTCCTTACTATGACCATCTATCGACCATCGTATTACTCAAACGAATGGCAATTTACTAGACTAGAGTGTCTCGGGCAATAAACAAGATAGAAAAAAACCTTATTTGAGCCCCTCCTCGGCGAATCGTCCGCGCCCGCTGCTCCACCGCATCCAATTGCCAATATTTGCCACCTCCGCCTGCACGTCACCGACGCCAACGGCACCAACATGCCACTCCTACCCCGCCCGCTCAACCGCCAACTCCTCCCACACCCCCGCAACCACCCACTGCAACCACCGCTCCTTTTCATCCGCCAACCATGCTCTCCCGCAACCGGCGATGCACGACGCCACGAGTCATGACCGTGACGGTGATATGGCGCGACGACCGTCGACAACGAACATGCAGTCTCCCTTTCTCTTTCTCTCTCTCCCTCTCCCCTTCCCCTTCCCCCTCTCCCTCTCCCCCTTTCCCTCCCTACCCCCGACGACGACGACGACGAAGAAGAACACGACGATGCGACGACGGACGACGAACACCGACCACGGCGCAACGACAAACGCGACGACGGTGAACTCAGAACGCGACGAACGCGACAACAGCGTGCGTCACGGTGCGTGCTCGCCTCTCTCCTTCTCCCTCTCCCTCGCTCACCCTATGCCCGCCCAGAATTCTGGAGAGTCGTGCGATTGGGAATCAGACGGAAAAGTGGCGCATGCAGTCGCGACCAACTACGAGGCGTGGCGTCGACGGCTGGACATGACGCTCACGAAATGCTTCCACAGACTGCCGCGCGGCCGACAGGAAACCATGTTGTTCGACCTGCTGCACGTGTTACCTAGGATCGTGCGCTCGGACATTCAACAAGGGACGGCCGTCTTGCTTTCCGTCTACGATCACGAAACTGCGCGAGGACCAACGACATCAAGTCATGCTTCAATCTGCCGAGGGCGACCTCGACGCGGGTGCGTTGCATACCCGCCTGTTTGGACTTCTTCGGAACCTGCTCGAGTGCGTATTGGACAATGATTAATAACCGTTCGGAGCTGCTACACGGCAATGTGCTTGCCTGATCAGCTATCCGCATCTTGTTTCTGCAGACGACGGGCACCGTGGACGTGGAAACCTCTTCCTCTCTGGTCGATACGTTTGGGAAGCGGTCGATGGCATTGTCGGCGTCTGTGCTCGGTTCGAGGGACGAGCTATTGTTGTCGTTCGCGGAGAGCCGCGATGGGTCCAGTGGGTCTACGCGGTCGTCGCCAGTCATTTATGGGTGCGTTTTGTTGTCGTTGATGGTCATGTGCCTTGGCTCACGCGCTCGTAGACCAAGATTCGTTTTTGCATTGTGCGATACAGCGGTATCATCAGTTGTTTATGCTGACGCTGCAAGTGGTCGCGGCTATGCTCGCATCGCTGGGTACGAAGCACACGACGGCGAATCACCAGGTGAGTCGCGCGTGTTACCATTGGTTCGTTTGCGTTTTACTGATTCGCTTGCTTAGCCCCTCGAGTTTTTATCAAGCCATCAAGACACAATCGTGATCATGCTAAAAAACGACAAAGAAGAGGCGGCGTTGTCGTATATCGAAGAGATTCATGTTCACAAATCGGCGTTGGCAAGTCGGTTCTCATTTTTACTAGCTCGTCGAACTGACGGTCGTGATATGGACAGTCGACGATGAATACCGGTTTGGGGGACATACATGGTGAGGTTTTGGGACTGGCTGTGCGGTGCTTGGGTGACGGCCGATGGTGCCAGTCTATCCGGCCGCACACGGAGGCCGACATCGCGCTCGCGAGCGTGTTTGCGCCCGGGCACTAAGTTTGACGTGCAAGTGCGACGGCAGGAGCTGTTTCTCAAGCGAGCGGTGATCAAGTACCTCGGTGCTACGAGCGAGTTTAAGGATCCCGAGATTTCGTCGGTGTTGTCACCCGTGTTGTCGCCGAGACACGACGAGCGGCCGTCTCGTGTTATTCGTGAGTGTTTTTTCGTCTTGTTGTTTTGGTGTTGATACAAAGGTGCGGGCGGCGTTTCAGCTACGATTCCGACGGTGGGAGATACGATCAAAGCGTGGAATGGACTGTGCGACGAACTAGCGGTGACGTTGAAGCAAATCACAGATTTCTCGGCGGCCGCTGCCGCATTTGTGTCGTGGGGACGCATCGTGCATGTTGTTGGTGTCTTTGGTGCGGTATAGCATCTTGACAAATTTGTGAGGGGGCTGAAGGAGGCCGAGATGCATTTGCAATATGTGGATTAAATTCGATCAATTTCAAGTATGTCTCCCATTGACCCACAAAGCACAAACGAGACTTGTCTTCTATCAGACTGTCCAAGAAAACAATCTCTGGCTGAACTGGGCAGAGCCTTGCAGGGTACCGAGGCCCAACGGTGGTCGTGAGTACGGTCGCGTTCTACACCCACCGGTTCTCCCTGACGTGGAAATGTGACAGCTAACTTGCTTCCCCATCGAAATGCTAACATGGCCGGAAATTTGCACAGATCGAACGCAAGGTATAGATGGCACCACTAACTCACCGCCATTCTACCATCACCCGCTCCGCCTTGCACTGGAGGCAACTTGGTGACATCATGCACCATTAAGAGTTCTCTCGGTTGAATCCGACTTGTGAGTCTGGACTCTTTCGCGAAACTCTTCACCCATACCTGTTTCGGTGAACCGAATGTACTTCATCAGTTCGATTCTTATCCGGTTAGTTCCTAGTAGACGTGATGCCATCCCGACATTTATATAAGTCAGGCGCACGTACTTGATGGTATCTGTGCTCTGCCACATTTACTATCCAATGCTCTTCAAGGTGATCACAACCATTGCCATCACAGTGCCTGTTTTTGTTCTGGCCGCCAAAATACCTGATCCTAGGGGGCAAAGTGATGGTATAGTAGCCATACCACTCACGAGACGCTCTGATACCGACGCGCGCGAATTTCATGCTACATCACATAACGCGTAAATCAACCTGTGATGTCCTCGGGCATCGTTTTTGCTCACACGTTTTTAGCAACATCATCTGTCGGCCAAGTGGCATGGATGATTCCCAAACGAACACGGGAACACCACATCCTTCTGCTGTGCGACGGGCTGGGTCCGTAGCTGGCGTTGAGTTGACAAACTACCGGGATTACATGTGGTATGGAACCATTTCGATCGGCACTCCTCCCCAGTCCTTCACTGGTCAGTTTTTCTGGTGTGCACTCGTGATACCCACTTACTCTAGTCGCCACCTCAGTCCTGTTCAATACCGGTTCTAGGTAAGTCATTTCTGTCAATAGCATCCAATCTCTTGTCTTATTCGACCAGCGATCTCTTTGTTCCAGCCTCAACCGGTGATGAAAACTGCAGAAGCCACCGTAACCTCTGGGATCCCACATCGTTCCACAACACAAACTCGGACCTCAATAAAAATATCGCATCGCCCCACATCACCATCGTGGACCTCAAAACAAATTTTGCGATAGAATTTACAGATGGCAGGATTGCCAGCGGTAAACAATACGCGGACAATGTCACCATTGCACTAATTCGGTGGTGAGCGCAAACGCCAGGGGGTATGGATGCATACTTAAATTGCCCAAGTTTTACCCTCTCTGGTACATCAAGATAGATAACATTAAAGTCAACCTCATCTTTGGTGATTCGACGCGAGTTTTAGCCCTGCATAAGGCTGGCGATGGGGTAATGTATCACAATAATTATTACACCTGTGAGTTTCGATCGATTTTGGTACTTTTGATTGACTCCCTGTAGTCCCATGCAGGTCTTTTCCTTCCCTGACTTTCACCATTGGTGGAAGGTCGTTTTCAATGCCTCCCGGTGTCCTCAGCATGGGACGGGTTATGCGTCGGTCGACCAATTGCTTTACCGGAATTGTGGCCGTGGAAAAGACTAGTGAGATTCTTCTGATCAGCTTTTTCTCTTCCCATGCTCATGCTGACCGGTGAACCCGACTAGGATTCTGGTCGATTGGGACCATCTTCCTCCAGCAGTTCTATACCGTGTTTAATTTCAACAACGAGTCACCACGAATTGGATTCGCAGAGCTTACGCCGATATAATAGATACATAGTACTACACACTAGTAACGTTTTTTGTACAAGAAGTTTGATTGTAGAGTCGAGACCTTCCACCACCCTACCATTCTGTGTCATCATACTCGACATCCTTGAGCTCTCCCGAAGAGGGGTCGCACAAGTATGAATAGCAAAAGTCGGCTCGCAGTCCCGAGAGGGTGGTAGGAGGGGACACGGACGGGTCGTTGCCATCGCGTCGCCATCATTGGACGCCGAGAGTCTCGGCGCGTTCGGCGTGTGTACAGGAGAGGGAAGGGACACCTGTCGTATCATCCCTCACATGTGCATGATGTCCCATTTGCGGGTGCTGCAAACCTGACATCGGCGCTGCTCATTCACCACATCGCTCTCAAGCTCGAAATCATTCTAGACAAACAAACCAAGATCACGAATGAGCAATTCGCTGGTGATTGAGTCCCGGATTGGAATGGGGGACGGGGAAGGCGCAAAAGGGCCCGATATGGAAGTGTGGAGCAAGGGACGGAATGACGCACGTGCGTCTTCATTTTTTATCGCGCGTCCCGTGCTTTACTCATGGAATCCCGCTCTACATCGACCGGGGCGCAACCGAGTTCTGTTACGCCTCTATCATCCAACCTCCGAGTCGGTCCACAAGCACCGGCTGCGACCTTCGCTAGACTGCCGAATCATCGACGGACTTGGTTACTCACAAGGGCGTTTTCCTAATCGCTGTTGGGCTGCGAAAACTACGAAGGCACCTCTGACGAATCCCAAACGGATCGCTCGCCAAGAACAAGACCATCGACGGAAAAGTATTGTGCAACAAGACACACAGGGCCGCTCAAGAGGAGGTATTGCAGACGACCGTCGCTAGAGTCAGGGATGTCCGATCACTCACTCCGTAGAGTTTCCGCTTCTTTGTTTCCACTCCTTCTCACCGGACTGACCCTCTTCCTCCGAATACTTTGCAAGATCGGCAGCCTGCAAGTTTGCGTGAAAATCCGATTGGTGCTATGTCATACGGTGCCTTTCATATCAATACGATAAAAATGTCAGCAAAAACGACGAGGGCGACTATACTCTTCCAGACGCCCGGCGAGCTCGCTGGAAAGAAGGACGAGACTGTATGCCCTGTTCCCTCCCTGTATCGTGACTAACTAACATTATACCTAGCCCTTTGAGGATCCCGATGCAACATTCGGTCGCTTTGTTACCTATCGTTCGATCATGGCCATTGCTTTGACCAAATCTGCTTCGAGATCACAGATCTCAAGAAAGCTGTCAACAAGCGGGAACAACGAAAGAAGGTGATGGCGGACGTCATCGAGCAAGACGTTCTGGTCGAGCTCAAAGGCAGGAGACCTTATAAGCTTCCCTAAGTGTTTGTACGACCTGCCCTCGACGGAAAACGTTTACCCGGTGAAGACGAGATTTACCAAAATGGTCTGCGATACACCTATGGGCTCCCAAATGATCGGTATGTTGATGGTTGACGGGATGTGCACAGACCTGCTGATCATCTGTTCTTCCAGCCAATGTAATAAAGCTGCTTGTGATCGTCCATATTCATGATTGGAAAGAGGAAGGCTCACATGAGTGGGGGTTGGTGCTGTGTCGTCTATTTCTGATGTTCACGAACCATCTATTGCGCGCCGCTGTCTCGACGACAACGCCGCTGCGCAGTGCGTGGTATCCAATTTACCTCAGACTGGGAAGTCTACGGAAACGTATGATGTACCTCACACTGGAAGGAGACTTTCTTCCCAGTGGTCTACTTTTCTCTGGTAGCCTGAAAGTGTGGTGGTACGCACCTGGGTCAAGGAGGCCAATTTCCACACATTTCCATCATGCAGGACATCCAATTCTTCTAGAGGCCTTCGACGTTCAGTTTCATGAAACGGGTAACAGAAAGCGGAAGCACCGATACGGAGATGAGGAAGACACTTAACAAGGAGTTTAAGCTCTTTGCGGAGCGAGTTGCAGAAGCTGCTTTGACATCGGTAGGCTCCGTCCGACTTGCTCTTCCGAACGCTAACCATAAAACATGAACGGAAGGGAGACACTGTCTAGGTCGACATTCCTTTCCAAGAGTTGTCCTTCGAGGGTGGCCCATTCCGAACCAACGGTCGGATACAACCCAGCACCGAATGTCTGCTCCACTTTTTTTAACTGCCTTTCCTCGTCACTTTGAACGACATCGAGATTGCATCTCTGGAACGTATCCAATTTCCGCCCAAACAACTAGACCGTGTCTTCATTTTCAAAGACTTTACTACATATCAACTCGATACCGAGCGCTCAACTAGACAATATCAAGAATTGGCTAGAGTGGGTCACTTCCTTAGGATCGCTTTGTGCATGTGCTGATCTGTGGCATATTCAGTTCGGTCGACATCTCGTTGAGTGAGAGTCCTGTCAGTTTCAATTAGGGACCGATCATGAAGACGATCAACGAGAGCCCGTACGATTTTTTCCAACAAGGTGGATCGGGTTTCCTTGGTGGTGGCAGTGATGGTGCGGCGCTGCGTTTGCCATGAGCATTGCACTCGAAGATACTGACGGTATCTTATCCGACAGAGCGATGGGTCTGACGCGAGTGAGGATTCGGGGAGCGCATTGTTTGACGACGTGAGTGACGAAGGTGACGATTGGGACGAGCTCGAGTGCAAAGCAGCCAAGTGTGAGTGTCGTGTTGACGTTTGTCTGGTGTGTACTGACTGATGGGGTTTTTGTGATACAGCGGACTCGAAGTGGAGGGTGGGAGGGGCTTGGGGATTTGGACGATGATGGACCGAAGAAGAAGAAGGGTGGTGCTGGCAAGGGCAAGGCGAACGGGAAGCGGTGAGCGAGATTCAATCATTGGGCGTGTGATGTGCGTGTGACCGTCCTTACGACGTTACATTTGTGCATGCTTTTGTTTCACTTTTGATCAATATTTTTTTCGGGGTGCTACTGCTAGGGTTTTACGAATATGACAACGACGCACAATGATAACGACAAACGACGCCAACATGACGTCGATGACCCCAATTTACAAACGACGCGATGATGCAATGCCGTGACACGACGTACAATGACGACGTGCCACAACGCATCATTGACGATGATGATGACAAGTTCCAAACGACGTGGACGCGTGATGATGGCGTCACGTACGACGACGTTGACGCACAACAATGGCGCCCTCTCCTCGTCGCGACACGACGACGACTCGGACGATCCGAAGGTGAGTCCGAGTCACGGTGATGCGAACGTGACGAAGCACGACGACGCGATGCCATGAGGCGAACGGGTACAGGCCAGTACCCGTGACTGGGTGCGGGTTTGGACGCGGGTCAAGTAGTACCCTTGATATTGCTAAACATCACTGGGAACAACAATGGTACGATGAGAGGATTGTTGTAGACACACCATCTTACGGTTGATCTAGAGCCCTGGCAATGTTCTGGATTGATCAGCGAAGACATTGACCTGCCAGATCAATTAGTAGTATGGTAAGTGTACTCGGGATGTACACATACAAAGGATGTGTAGTAGTTCCGTAAGTACCGACTTGCTGAGTACATTATTGTTATCAAAGTGAGCAAGCAAATATTATGATGCGGAGCAATCCCACTGATTTTAGTGCAAGTATATTTCTATGATTGATGGCCCGGTGTTCAAGTTGATATGGTTGTAATGGTGATATTATATGCTAGTAGACTATGTAAGGAGGAATGAATGGAAAGCAGCAAGTGTACTGTCAGCCTGAAGAGGCAAAGATCATAGCTCTACATCTCTCTAAAACCATGCTGGACAATGCAAAGTGCTGAGAATGAAATGGCTTAGATTATCAATTGTTTTCAGGAAGCCAATGGACTGATTGCACAACATCATCGAGATTTCCAAATGCAAAGTGTGCTGTCAGCCTGAAGAGGCAAAGGTAATGGCTGTTCATTTTCTGGAAATCCTGCTAGGCAATGGAAAGTGTTGAGCATCAAATGGTTCAGATTGACATTTGTTCTCAGGAAGCTAATGGCCTGATCACACAATATTATCAAGATTTCCAAATGCAAAGTGTGCTGTCAGCCTGAAGAGGCAAAGGTAATGGCTGTTCATTTTCTGGAAATCCTGATAGGCAATGGAAAGTATTGAGCATCAAATGGTTCAGATTGTCATTTGTTCTCAGGAAGCTAATGGCCTGATCACACAATATCATCAAGATTTCAGAATGAAAAGTATACTGTCAGCCTGAAGAGGCAAAGATAATGGCTGTTCATCTCTCAAAAACCCTGCCAGTGGTTATATGACATTACCAACTTGAATCAGTGTGATTGAAATAAGATAACTGTAACATCCTTCTTCCTGGTTATGATAATAGTCTGGTCTTTCTGATATTCTTCTTGCAAATGATGATAATGATTGATAAGATATTGCCTCATGCTGTCAACCTTACATTTCTTTATCAAATATGGCTGGTTATATCATCACCTCACTGATTTCCTGATGTTTTGTCGTAGGTCCTTTGGTATAAAAACATAAGCTTTACAACCGAAGACTCGGAAGTAAGAAACATCTGGTTTGTCACCAAGAAAGATCTCAGAAGGTGTTTTCCAACCATGACGACGCATTGGTTGTCTATTGTATAAATGTAATGCTGTTTCAACTGCGTCTTGCCAGAACGAATTCGGCAGACAAGCATTCAAGCATATAGCCTGAGCTTTTTCCATGATGGTTTGATTAAATCTCTCTGCTCGACTGTTCTGTTGTGGCAAATGTGGAATAGAATATTGGCGAGAAATACCTTTGGATGTGAAGAACGATAGAAGCTCTTGTCCAAGATACTCCCCCCCACGGTCAGAACGTACAGAGGTAACGGAGAGACCAGTAAGTGTCTCAGCATGAAGAACCAACTTGCGAAAGCGGGAAACAGTATCACTCTTGCGTCGTAAGAAAGCAAGGAAAGCGAAAGCAGAACAGTCATCAATGAAAGTCAAAATCCAACGGGAATGAGTGCGAGACTCCATAGGAAGTTCAACGAGATCGGTGTGAACCAAACCAAGGACACGGGAAGACTGTTTGTCTGAAGGACCAAGGGGACGTTCATGGGCCTTGCCCAGCTGGCACCCATGACCAGGGTGGGAAGAGTCCGAAGGTGGTATGAGTTTCAGAACTCCTTTGGTTGATGTTGAAGCATGTCGAAGAGCGTTATCGGAACTATGTCCGAAACGATGGTGCCAAAGTTCGAATGAAGAAGCATCCTGCAATGTGTGTACATCTCTAGAAGGGGTGAACGTGGTTGTCCGAAACCAGTGGAGAATATCGCCAGGCGATGAGGCAGCAGCCCAGATCACCAGACAACCTTGCTTGTCAAAGATATCAATTGTCTTGCCAATCATTGTTGTGAATCCTTGCAAAGCTAACTGATTTGTCGACAAAAGTCGACAAGAAGCATCAGGAGATAACCAAACACCATCCAGGGTGAGAGGTTCCTTCCTTCCTGTTGATCTAAGGAGAATCGTACCCGGACCAATCATTTTGATTGAATTACCATCAGCTATACGAGCATATTTGGTATCGTCTCCCAGAACCATAAAGTCTGATTCGAATGGGGTAATGTGATTGGAACATCTGGAATCAATCAACCAATGATCCTTGCGCAGAGTGGGAACTTTTATGAGAACTAGATCCCACTGAATAGCAGTCACAGCTGTAGTCGTCATTGTCATAGCTACTACAATCATGATCGCCCCAGTCATCATAGTCGGGAACAAAGTAAGAATGCATTACAAAATCTCTGGAATGTTAACCATCTTTCCAGGTACCATTCGCATATCTCCGGCGGCTATCTCCATAATAGCTCTCAGGCATACGGGAAACTTTCTCCTCCTTTCTCCTAGCAGGTATCTGGTACTGCTTAGAACAAATATTGTCCTGTTGTCTCTCGTAAGAAGGCATTCTTCGAGGTAAAGGAGTAGAGGGTGACAGACTGGGTCCGGAATGGTTAAAACCATTGTCCTTGATTGTAGTGTTAGCTAATGCTGATACAATAAAAGAAGAATAGTCCACTTGTAAAATCTCAGATTGGTTCGAAGACCATCCGGCACATGCAACAGTGGATCCCATGTCCTCCTCATCAGCTTGTGTGACTATGAAGTCATCCTGGTACTTGTCATATCCCATGACGGTACCCTCCTCGGAACCCTGTTCCGGAAACGTCTCAGAGGCTTCTTCAGAAGCATCTGGTAGTTCTACAACCATCGATTCATTGTCTATGTTGACCATATGGGCAAAAGGTCCATCGGCAACATGAGCTCGTCCCTTCCCCTTGTTATTCTTCTTCTCTTGTTGCTTGTTGAAGTTATCAGCATGATGTTTTCCGCGATGTGCGGAAACACCACAACCTCTAAAACCTCCATGACCATGTCCTCCATTCTGGTTAGAGCTCGATCCAGCATGTTGTTGAATTGGAAAATGGTTACCATTTTGGTTACCATTACCAGAACTCTGGTTTCGGTTATTACCCGAATTCCAGGGACGTTGAGGACCAGGTCCTTGGCGAAGAGCAATAGTGCGGTTTGCACTACCTTGGGTCTCGGAGCTAGGTCCGGAAGAGAGTCTATGAGCGAGAGAGCGAGAAGTGAGACAAGATTTGAGAGTGTTGACTTCCTTGGAGATGCGTGGAAGCATTGTGTCTATAGTGAAGTCGGCTTCCTCCACTGTCTGAACGACATGGGAAATCATCTGATCAAAGGTAGAAGGGAGACGGGATAGAAGAATCATGGCCTTGAGATGACTAGGGATTGTCAAACCAGTCGCCTCGAGCTGAGTAAACTTGGAGGTGATGGTCGACAAGCCTTCTGACACCTTGTTGGTGTCGATTCTAACACGGAGAAGATCAGAGAAGAGCATAAACTGTCCGGGAATTCCTTTTCTTCCGATCAGCATTTCCATCCAAGTTGTCCCATAAGGCTTTGGCGAGGGATGGATTGGTAACAGCATTAACGACCACATACTCCCAGACAACTTGTCGTTGTAGCTCTGTTGACAAGGTAGTCGCCAGGAAACCTAGGATTTTGTAGTCGATACCTATCCACTTGATTTTCTCAGCAGCATCAGCACGACTCTTGTGTGTGCACTGTCTGGTAATGAAAGTCCATCCACTAAGCATAGACAAGGGACCTCGAAGAGCAAGTGCCCATTTGGAAAAGTTAGAGGCACCAACGAGAACTGGGACACGTGAGACGTGTTCTTTGGAGGTGATGAAGTCGGTAGGAGTGACATAGGCAGCCATGGTATATCTAAACAGTAAAATTTTTGGATCTGTTCAAATAGATCACTGGCAGTAACAGGAAACGGACACCAATGAAACAAATGAAATAAATGAAATAAATCTTCATGTTCCGTGGCTGCAACAATATCCCAAACATCTCTCCCTTGATGCGACATGAAGTCAGCATCGGCTCGTTGTTCCTTTGCGGAATCAACAGTATGTTCCTCTCTCTCGTCCAAGATATCTCGTGGATCTTCCCATCCAGATGGATGCCTGTAGGGGCGTTCTGGAGTTTCCATTTGAGAGGGTAAGGGAGACTCCTCCTCGAGATCATGTCTTCTGTCCTCTTCCTCTTCTTCACGTAATGAGGTGTACCATTCTATGTTTGCTTTCCATCGCCTATATCTTCTTTCCAAGTATTGCTCTTGTCTCTACAATCGATAGTTTCGACGCAGGTCCCATTCGTCTGCTCTTTTCTCTTTAATCTCCTGAATTGTATCAGGGTAAACGACATAACGATGTGGATAAATTATATTGGGCTTTGGTTCATATGATTCCAGGAATTCGTCATAATTAAGAGACATGAAGAAATGAGGATTTTTAATACGAGGGAAAGATTGGTCTCTGGTACCATCCTCTAATAGGGGAGCGGAGAAGTACCAGGTAGCACAAGAAAAGTAGGGATAGAAACGAAAGAGTATGTACATATTGTGAAAGTCATGAAGAGGTACCATTTTCTCGGTCTTCTTACTATAGAGGTGCTGCTCTAGCCTTTGCATCCTTTCGGATATGTACAGGCCATCTTGCAGCGGCAAGGGCCAAGTTGGCGAGAGCACAGTGCTCTCTACGACATCTGCGAAGACTTCGTACCACCGCCTCTGGCTTGGTGTCAGTGTAGCCAAAACCTCTAGTAAGACCGGATCTGTGGTATAAGAGGACATTGTCTGTGAGGGTGGTATCTAAATCGTGATGTCCAACTCTCCTACTAGAAAGTCATTGTAAGCTATCAAAAACCCAATCTGAAGTAGCAGGGTTAAGAAGCAACATTTTCTGAATAAGAAAAGAAGGGTTGGCACGATAGTACCACTCTCTCATCATCCTGTCAAACTCAGTGTTCCACTCCTGAATGGAGGAAACCTCTTTACTGGTCCAATTGATCTCATTGTATGGAATCGTCCATCTTTGATTCAGCATCGCATACCTGAGCTCCTGGCACTCCAAAGGGGCGAGGGGAAAGTGGTTGCGATGAAGAATTTCATACCCTTGAAAATGAATCTTGGATTCCGCCAAGATCTTGTCATCGTTAGACTCAGCGACGGGAAAAGCCCAACCAGCCGATTCGTAGATGGAAAATAATGAGTCTCCACGGTATGAGAAAGTCTTGCGGGAATGAATGTAAGAAGGGGGAGCGTCCCAAGCCGGTTTACCGATCTCTGTGGAAAGAAGAACCACAGGAAATGCGAGCCTCTCGTATTCAGCTAGACATCTAGTGTTGGGGTTAACCAACGGAAGCTTGCGGCACCAAGCCGCAGGAATGGTGTGGGCTGGCCAAATCGAGGGATCGTCTAAGTTGTGTGGGAGGCAAACTGTGGCTGTGATCATCTCATGATTGTTTGGGTCGAAGGACCCTTCGATGCTTGGACCTTCGAATCAAAGCACCTCCTGTGGCTTTGTCAGATAGCTGACATGGCTGAATGGAGATACTGGAATCGTCTGTGAATCGAACTGTAGCTGAAAGTGAGGCATTTGGTGGAGAAGGGCGGGGAGAGAAGATGGATGGAGAGGACAGTGGTGGAATTGGTAAAGGAACGGGAGAAGGTGATTTGATGGATGAGGACAAGAAGCCAGAAGTGGCCTGTGAAGAATGCGATCAAGGAGGTGGGATGACTAGAGGAATAACTGGAGTGTTGGATCCAGCGATGCCACTTAGGAGATCTGTGAGAACCTCCGGTAATAAGATCTCTGCAGCTATTTGTAGTTCAGCGTCCGAGAGTAGTGTTTTAAAGTCCGATCCGGTCCGGTTTTTTGCCTAATTTGGGCAAGATTGAGACCAAACCGGTCCTGGGAATTTCCTGAGATGGAAAAAACCGGACCAAGACCGATAAAAACCGACAAAACGGTCTTTTACAGTCTTTTCATTGGTCCAGACCGGTCCGAGACCGGTTCCTCTGTACCTGTAAAAAGAGAATGCATTCTTGGCTTCCTGCCCATATTTTTTTAATGTCAATCGGTTCACACGCGATTGAGTTATGATCAATTTAAGAATGCATGTCATTCTCGACTTTATCTACTTAGAAAACCTATTTCTGAG
>JBBPOK010000515.1:0-21313 GCA_038091415.1 Leccinum variicolor
TGATTGACATTTGGTCGTACTGAACTTGTGCATTTGATGTAATTTATCCCCCTCTTCTTTGCCCACCACTTGTTCATTCGTTTGCCTGACTCTCAGTTGCGTTATAATTCTAAATAATTTATGCTTCATTCACCTTGGCACTGTCACATTTCAGGTATTGTAGTACCGAACAGTATAAACTAGTTGATTAATGTTCATAGTCACAAACATGGTTTGGCGAATTGCATCGGTATTTGACATTAGAAGAAAGATAACAGTGCATAAGCGACGGAACTTCGCTATCTATTACGATTGACCATCTGGCTTGAGCGAACTCCGTCCAGCCCGCAGAATTTCATCAGTGGACAACAAATTTACGGCGATGACGGAACTGCGTACTCCCGGGCCCGTATGGAGAGTTGAGAGCCTTGGACTGTGGTGCCCGGTCTTTCCCTTCTGCCTCGTTCCCATTCATCTTCATTTGTATCATGTTGGTCCTCGTCCTCGTTGTCATGATGGAACGCCCCACCATCTGCTCGTCATGGTCGAGTTGACGTTCGGGCTCAAACTCTTGTCTCTGTCGCGAGGGGTAGAGAGACACGAACGCGAGGTCACACATTAAATTATTGGCTCTCCACCGCGTTTCTACTCGCTGAAACCATTGAAACCAGACTCCAATTCAGCTCCGTTATTGTTTCGTCAACGTGGCGTGGGGATGGAGGGTAAAGTCTGTAGCGTCGTTTTTATTTCGTGTGATGAAGTTTTCAGCGTTCTCCTCCTCTTCCTCCTCTCCGCAGCACCTTCAAGTTCTTCTTCTTGCTTCTCAACGTACGACTCTTCCTCTTCGTTCGACTATCTCCACTATCAGATCCAGACCCGTACTCACGGTTTCAATTTGTCAATCCCCTGGGTCTTTTCAATTTGTTGGACTTTCTGATCGAAAATGTCCACTGACACTGCCCTCAGACGCTGAAGCCATGTTGTAGTAAGCTCCCAAATACTACCTACATATTCATATTCCAGGACTGCCTACCGATGCACATTCGTGATAAGCAGTGGGACTTCCTGGAAATAGGAGTGTCCCCGCCCGGCCTGCGACTCGGTTCTGAAAACTGGAGTACTTGTTTGAAACAGTACACTCATTATTCGACTTGGTAGGTTTAACTGGCGGAACCCGTATGAAGTGGGAAGAACTTTCTTACCGGGCCCATCGGAGTCTCTGAGAAGGTCGATCATTGTTTCAGTAGATCTTACCAGCGATTTTAACCTGACAAATGCCTTCAACGACTCATCAGACATAAGCGCGCCACAGTTGGTACTCGAGAATCTCCAGAGTGCACTGATTCCATCTATCAGATAGCTGTTAGTTTTGAAAGAATATGAATATTCGTTCGTTCGTACTGAATTTCTAAAGCCACAATAGTTTTTATCTCGGCAATCTCGGCCTACTAAATCTTTTGGCCAGGGCGCAGAATCTTGGTCAGTATCGTTCCATTTTCACACCTTCACGATTCGTAATGATGCTCATAGTGATGTAGTAGTGGTGATAATCCTTGAGACGCGTGTACTGTGCGTCGCACAACTGCTCGATTCATCCTACTAGGTGTCCTCCTCGTGCACGTCGAGGAGGCCGTCATCCTCTTTGCCAGTTTCCAGCACTCCAAAGCACACCAGAAGTAAGTAGGTACATGCGAGTCAAAAGCCTGTTCGGTCCACCGTGACGCCATGTTAACGCAACCTGCAACTTCCTTTCACCGGCTCTTCACTCGACGTCTCCAGCTGCAACGACTACCCAGACGTGGAACAAAATATGCATGATTTCCCAATTCGTGAGGCGGATGCTACCGAGCGACAAAAACTTTGTGGCAGCCGAAGTCTTAGGTATATGCGTCTCCTTCGCCGAGACAGTTTGTTGTATCCTGTCGCGTGCGTCCACTCGACGTGTTCGATGCACATTCCCACGCACTTCTCTTGCTCAACACACTCCCCCAGACGGCGCATAGCCCGCGCCCAGCTGCTGTTCGAATGCGGCGTCAACCTGGACACGCTGGCCCTCTTTGATTCAAGGAGTGCTCACCGCTGATGATGGCTACGGGAAATTGCCGATACCGATGAGTGGGAGAAATGGCTAGTGGCGATACTGTCAACATCCAGAAAGTTCAAGAAGACGTTCTCAAGCTATGGACGGTCATCAAATTGCAACGTCAGGTACAACATTCAAGGACAAGGACGCCCTTCTTTCTAGTATCGGGCAGGGCTCCATTGGTGTCGAATCTCTCAAGGGTTCCCTTCAAGTTGTCGGTGGTGCTAACATTGTCATTACCACTTCCCGCTACGGTCCCTCGACCGTCGAATATTACCAATCTATCTACCAAAGCTACCGGGAATGAGGTTCGGCTTTGACTGTCATCCCTTTCTACCAGAGCTCAGATTAGGCGCTTGTCGATTACATATATGCCACACTCGGAATCTCGACTACTTCTTTCCTTCCGCCACGATACCAGAAAATGGTCGAGAAATTGATGAGTTGGACGAGTTGGTGCATTGGATCATGTTGGTCAACCTTCTCCAAGTTCTTGGTGCCACCGGGCTGATGGATGCCACAAATACTGTTGCACACGAGCTTGAGAGTTATGGCGTTCACACCTTCTCGGCAAAGGAGATGTCATTCAACATCCTTGGACTCACGCATCACTCCTTTTCAGCCGTGAGGCGACTCGTCGTCGCCAAGGGTCGAGCTAACTTTTTTGGGTTCAGAAAATCTCCGACTGTGCGCCTCGCGCCGCGCCGCGGGCGAGACTCGATCTGGGCCAACTTACCATGCATGTACCCCAATCACCCGTGGCTCCACCTGCGAATTTCCCTACCTGAGTTCCGCCCTACCCGTCGCATGCTCAGCTACGTAGAACCGAAGTCGAAACTAGACGCTACTCGGATTAGGGAGAGGGGTCAAATAGGCGAAAAGAAGACGAGGTAAAGGATGATGATCTGGTGGTAAGCCTGCGTCATTAGTATCTTAAGGGTCCACTGAAACGGTGTCACTACTGGTACAGTCGGGCGAATCAGTGAATCAGTTTCGATCTGTCGAAGACTGAGGGCTTCACTGGTAGCAATCTTGAAGGTATGTAGTATTTGAATCCCGTTTTCGTCTTCTAATTACCATGTCATTATTTAGTATTTGCGTTGGTTGCCAACAGGGCGTCGCCTAAAGCGAGGGTGGGCTGTGCCGGCTTATAGCGATGGATGTGCCAGTGAGTGTAGTTTTCCCAGCTTAACATCGTTGATACCTGTCTGTCGGAGCAGATGAGGCTCGATCACACTGCTCCGTCAGTTCAATAGCTCACCTCAGGAAGTCGTCAGGAAAGCAATTAGTACGTTTGCATGTGCTGGATATTGATGATGAGGTATTGTTAACCGGTTGCTTGTTCTAGCCGTGGTGCCGCTACTTTAATCTGAACCTATCCGAGCTAGGTCATCGGCATTCCTGATACCGGTTGCCTCGTACAGTGACCCGTCCATAGCTTCCCTAAAACTACGGTAAGTGTTTATTTTATTCGATGGCGAGTTATATGGCCGAGCTCCCCAGACCACAAGCGCAAGCACAACCGATCACGCGTTCCCTCCTGCGACTCGGATCTGATTTATTCATCGTTTCCGTTTCCTCTGGCACAAGAAGATTCGTGGCGGGACAGAGAATTCCGCATTCTGGTGATGTGTGTCGTTGGCGAGGCAATTCTCTTCCATGATTCGTGGGTCCTCTATCAGGAGTACGCGAAAGACGACGACAATGTAGCGAAACTAAGAGGCCTACTCGAGGACGTCTCGTCGTCTTCCGAGCCCGAAGTGATTGCGATTCGTCGCCACGAGGACGTCGTCCTTCGCATCATGAACCTCTACCCGTAAAGCTCGAGAAGGCCGATTCGACGCACAACATTTCCAGACACTCCTCTCGTTGCACATCCAATTACAACCTGGCCTTGCTGCTGACCAAGCGTTGGTACTTGGAAACGGTCCTGAACTTGCTCCGAGTCGGTTCGCATGAATGTCATGTCGTCAAATGCTTGGCTGGATGCGTTCGGAGCGATGGACTTTTCGCAGATATATGTGCAAGCAATTTGGGAGACGTGTTCGTTCAACTTTGCCCTTGAAAACAGATACTGAATTCCGCATTATGGTGGTGTGTTATCCGATATATCGTCTCCTCATTTGAGTCGTGACTGAGGCTTTTCAGTGCTTCGGGATACCTAGATTAGCATACCCGCTGTTTGTGCGGACGAGTAGCAAGTAGTAGTACGTCTGAAGTCTAACAAACAAACACAACACTAACTTCCTGTCGTCGTCAACACTCACACGACAGATAGTCAACCCCCCTCCGTGCTGCACCACGTGTACCCTGCTGTCTGTCCGGAGGGACATACGTTCATGCAGACATCCTTCCATTCTTCAAGATGCTCGTTAGTGCCATGACGGACTCGGAGTGGCCATCATATCATGCCCACGATCTGTATGCCTTCATGATCAGTGATGTGTAGACTCTGCCAATACTGTGACAGTGGGAGGTGCTGCAAAGGTGCATGTGAGTCTGGGGTTGCAGATCAGGGATTGGGTTTAATGTGTTTGAGGACATCAGTCTAACGGCACCTTTGCCTTGCAAAATGTGAGTGCATACGTTGATGGGATTTTTTGGGGGCTGCATGGTCTGTTTCACAGATTGAAAATGGAAATGAGACTAACTAACTGTGGCTGAGCTATCTTTCCTTGCAGAAGAAGAGGAAGAGTGCTAGACCTGGACTCTGGACCAAATATTAATCCTGCCACTACCGTTAACTACTAGTTGTTACTTCAAATTGTTGGGGAAAAGATGCAATCCAGACATCATTGTATGATTACTAGTAAGGCTGTAGCTGAGTTGCATGACACATCAACTTCTGCCAGAACTAGGCTCAGTAATGCCATTTGAAGCCTGCCTGCCACTGGTGAGCTGGCACTTCAAGTTGTGACTTCAAGTTGTAGAGTACTGCCATATGGCTTCTGAGTCAGAGTCCATGCATGTTTTTTGTACTATATAGAAAATGGAAAGGTCTGGATGAAATCATTGGGTGGGTGGATAGCTGGAGTTCAGGCTGTAACTTACTGATGTATCATGTAGGTGATTTTGTTCAATTACCTTTGTAGTCATTCTGACATGACATATTAAATATCTGGATTGGGAGAGTTGGTATGCTTGATGACAATATAACCAGACATCTAACATTTGATCAAAATTGGTCATGTCTGAGAGTGGATGTCTATATTTCACATGGGGGTAATGTGTGATCATTTATTGATAATTGAATGTTCATAAACCATCAGGGTGATGTTGGATGATCTGAATATAATAATTACTTATATTTCTGTATCTGAATGATATAAAATTGACAACAAATGATCATTCACTGGTCATCAGCTATCTTCATAATGAACATATATCAGCATAGATTATATGTCTTCAGTATGAATATGACAGTTCAGTGGTTATAAATGCATATTATTTCCATGGCAGAATGATGGGTATTTATCAGAACTCTCTGGTTATATCAGTTGTTCACTATTTCCCTTTTGCTGTGTCTAAATGACATAAAATTATCAATCAATGATCACTCATTGGCCATTGGCCATCTAAATTGAATACACATCAATAGAGAGACAACTTTTAATCATAAAAGGTAATTCCATTCAATGTAGATGGTGTTCTCTCAAAATGTTGATCATTGTATGATGGTTAATTATTTTTCTTCATCTGAATGATATAGAATTACCAACAAATGATCACTCACTGGTCATCAGCTATTGTTATGATGAATACACATCAGTATAGATTATTATGATATGAATTTTCAGCGATTATAAATGCTTATTATTTCCATGGCAAAATGATGGGTATTGATCAGAACTATCTGGTATATCAATTTTCCACTATTGGTAGTGGAATATTTTGATTGAGAGTTGTTGGTATGCTTGATGATAATCTAGCCAGACATCTAACATTTGAGCAAGTGATATCTATATTTCACATGTGAAAAATGCATGATCATCATATGATAATGGATCATCTTTCATCATCTGAATGATATAGAATTATCAACAAATGATCACTTACTGGTCATCAGCTATCATTATGATGAATACACATCAGTATAGATTGTATGCCTCCAGTATGAATATGAATTTTGAGTGATTATAAATGCTGATTGTTTCCATGGAAAATTGATGGGTATTGATCAGAACTATCTGGTATATCAATTTTCCACTATTGGTAGTGGAATATTTTGACTGAGAGAGTTGATATGCTTGATGATAATCTAGCCAGACATCTAACATCTGATCAAATAATATCTGTATCTTACATGTGGAAAATACATGATCATCATATGATATTGCATGCTCATGAACCATCAGGGTGATGTTAGTTGATTATTGTATGATGATTCATTATTTTTCATCATCTGAATGATATAGAATTATCAATGAATGATCATTCACTGGTAATCTGCCATCTTAATGATAAATACATATCAGTATAGATAATGTGCTTTCAGTATGGAAATAAATTTTGAATGATTATAAATGCTTATTATTTCTATGGCATAATGATGAGTATTTATCAGAACTATCTGGTTATATCGGCTCTTCACCATTCCCCTGATGCATATATTCACGAAACATCCTCATGGTCTGTGGGTATCCAGGCAAATCCTCATTGTGATACTTTACACTTCGTGTTCGGGCCACGTGGCGGCCTTTGACATGCAGTCTTGCATTGCCCGCACTGTGGGTAGCGGCACCCGGCTCATCATCATCCGGTTGGTCGGTATCATGCTGCTCGTCCACAGCATCCTCCGGTGCTCTGCTCTGCTGAACAGCAGGTTTTGACACCTTTGTTAGCTTTATGGGGCACGAAGTTGTATGAATTGGCCGCTAGATAAAATGATACCAGTAAGCAGGCACAGCACAACGTACCAACTTACATTCAGGTGGTTTGCCGTGCTCGTTGTCGAGCAATGCTCACGAGCGGCACCACTTGCGTGAGAGTGCCTTGGAAGACCCTCGTCGCTTACTTCTTCGTAGCGCGAGACCGATTTCTTCTTTGATGCGGATGGGCGGGACGAAGGACCTTGAGATCTATAGTATTACGGCGCGTACGAAAGACTTACATTGGGATGGCCCCGCGTGCTCTTGGTTTGTAGGGGGGGCACATTCGTATCACCTTGTTGGACTGAGCGGGATGCTGTACTTCGTGGCACCTATAAGCACGCAAGTCAATAATTAGATTCGATGCACGATATATACTTACACTCGCCGTGGTTGGTTTACGAGCAGCAAGACTTGCGTCATGCGTAACATTTGCGACGCTTGAAGGATTGACTCCAGATGGGCGAGATACGGTACTTGGCAATGACTAGAAAGCACACACTGGCAACCGCTTTTTGCTTCTTTCTTTCAACACAATATATAAGCGACTTACATTCGGCTGGGTTGTTACCGGCGGTTTGAGAGCAGCGGTGGCTCTATCCGAGCCCGCGGTCCCCCTGATTACACCATCGTTACGGGGCCTTGGGAGGGACGGCTTGATCAACTGCCGCTGAAACGTCGTCAGTATTTGAATACGACTAGTAACTTGCGACGAATGCACGCACCGCTGGTAATCCGGGCCTCCTACCACCAACATACTCGTCAGTCTGATCCATTTCCTTGCCGGCCAATCCGTCCCTTGATTGGTCGCCTAATTCGCCACCTGATCTATCGCCTAATCCCATGCCATCACCGTCGCCCTCTGCATCCCTGGCCTCCCGCTCGGGCGTGGATGCGAGACCCCAGAGCGTTTGGCTCCGGCTTGCACGACCGGCCGATGAAGAGTTGGAAAGCCGAACCACTGACGATTGCGTGGGTTGGGCTGGAGGAGGATCTTCCTGGGTATCCTCGTCATCGAGACCACCATAGGGCGTAGATACAAAGTCTGGTCGAAACGTTAGTACTGATCAAGATGATATTTGCGCGCGATCTATACCATTTCGTGGGCTGGCACCGCTAGTACTTTGATCTATGGGCGAAGTAGTATAGGTCACGATATAATCCTGTTGGAAATAAAATAAAATAACGCACTTGTTTTGTTCCCCTCATTCCCGACACCAGTCGAGGCCTTGCGAAATTTGTCGGTGCGCCAATTGGGCAGAAACCCAGACGGACGGCGCTGTTTGTTATCAGAGCGCGATCCTGCTGCCTTCTTCGTTGGCCTGTGGAATACCGCAGGGATGAGATACATCAGAATCGTCACGAATAAGGCTAGTAAGTGAGGAACGCGTTCAGATATGAGTTTCATTCACCGCTGTGTAGGATTTCCGTTTTCGGACCCCTTTCGCTTCCTGCCTCCCCCCGGCGGGCTCTCACTCATATCCATTCCTTCCCTTGGCTGATCCCCGCCTTCCTCTCCATTCGTCATCTCCTCGTCTTCGTCCCTCTGGTTCAGCGCTTCCTGGTCCTGTTAGGTAGGTGGTTTGTTTAGCGATATCGGCGTCACACGCTCACTTACTGTATCGGCTATAGCGCCCCTCCATTTCTTCGACGCTCTTCGACGCTGCAACTCCTCCCGATACTCCTGATACTCCAGATCCTCCAGATCCTCCAGCCCATTTTCGGCCCTTCGCTTCCGCTCCCATCCCCTCACCTCAGACTCTTCGGTACCATCGTCATTGCGATCTCGGTCATCCATATCGATATCGATATCGCCTGTCGACGTCCTACTGTCCCGGTTCCTGTCCCGTGCCTCGTCCCGTGCCTCGTCCCCTACCCCGTTATCGGCCTCGTTTCCGGTCTGGTTGACTACTGTCCTGTCGCGTGTGCCGTCCGGACTATCGCCGCGCGGATTGTCAGTCTCGCGGGTAACATTAGCCTCGGCATCTACTCTCTCGTTATCACGCGAGCACGGCAAAACAAAGAATGTACGTACTCCGAGTCGTGTTCGGTTTCCTGCTGCTAACTGGTTCGCCACCTGCCGACGGCCTCGCGTGCGGCTGGGTCGTAACTTCGGGACCGGCTAGTTCTCGAGCTCCGGCCATCTGTTTTCTCTTCTCTGCAAGTAGCTTCGCCTCGAGCGCGTCAATTTGGTCAACGGCGCCCGTGTTCCCGGACCTCACTTCCAATCTCGTCGCACGCTGCTGGTTCTTCTGCGCTTCCAAATCGACTAGTCCTGGGTGGGTTTCTTTATTCCTTGGACGCGTGGTGACCGTCATCTGACGAAGGCGACGTGCGAAGTAAGCCTCAGCGAAGCTTTCAACGCCGCGCTGGTTTGTTTGTGTTGTGACTTGAACAATGTGCGTGACTTTTAAACAAATAAGCGGGATCCAAAGATTGTGTGACTCATTATTACAATATAAAATACTCGACTCATAAAAATAGTAGATACTCAAGCCTCCGAATGGCTTCCACTGCATTCAAACCGCGTCAATATTTCTGTGCAAACCCTATTGCACCATCATGCAGAAGAGGATTTGTGTCGCTTACGAGGTATACTGAGCACAAGAGGACTATGCATGATCCCCTTCGAAGGACTCAGGCTCGAAGGAATCTTAATCCTAGGCTTCAGCATCCTCATGATGATGATGTAGATGAAGCTAATGCAGAAACTCGGGATTCAGAGCACAATGCACCACCAAAGGGTGCCTATTACATACCGCATCCTGTTTTAAATGGTAAGTCGAATATAATGTGCCAATATAAAAAGGTAAGGATAGTATATATGCTGATCTAAATATACTATACTAGGTGCTCGTTGTGACATTAATGGGAATGATTTACCAGAGGGGGCTTCTCCACCTGGTCCTAGTACACATTCTTCTGACTCGGAGTCAACATCCGAGTCAAATTCCTGGCATCCATTCTCTCACCGGGCGGAATTTGAGCTGGCAGATTTTCTATTTCGGAGAAATGAGATGCCTGGGGCTCAAGTAGATGAACTGATGCAGATCTGGGCAGCACTTAATCAAGATCAAGATCAACCCCCACCTTTTGCATCATCCCATGACCTCAATCAAAAGATTGATCAGATCAATGACAAATGGTGCAGACTTAGGGGATGAAAACCTTCCAGCTTGGAAAAGGACCACATACCAGCTGTCAGTTCGAAATGCCAAGGCACTTATTCAAGAGCAGCTTGCTTGCCCAGAGTTCAAGAATTCCATTGATTATTGTCCACGCCAGATATTTGGAGATCACAAGAATCGTATCTGGTCTGATTTCATGTCAGGTAATTGGGCCTGGGAGCAATGTGTAAGTTTATTTAGTGATCTATTTAGTCATTTCAACTTATATATTATCATAATCAAGAATGTTCTTTCAGCAGATGTAGAGAATAATGGTGCTATGTTTGTGCCTGTCATACTTGGCAGTGACAAGACCACAGTTTCTGTTGCCACTGGAAATGTGGAGTATTGGCCACTCTATCTTACAACTGGCAATGTTCACAATAGTGCTAGACGCAGCCATGGATCAGCTGTTGGTTTATTGGGTTTTTTGGCCATTCCTAAGAGTAAGTTTTCCATATTACTTATGTCTCTTTCATATAACATTTGATTATATCATTGATATTTTCATACCAGCTGACAAGGAATTCCAAAATGACCAAGAATTCCGTGACTTCCGACGTCAACTATTTCATATATCTTTGGAGGCAGCTCTTGCACCTTTACATAGTGCTATGACAAAACCTGAAGTTACACTCTGTGCAGATGGGCATTATAGAAGGGCAATCTATGGGATTGGCCCTTACATTGGTGATTATCCAGAACAAGTACTCTTGACATGCATTGTTCAAGGATGGTGTCCTAGGTAAGTATTTTTATTTGATTTAATTTGGTATATGGTACTACAAGTTTTTTGTTTTGTTTTTGAATTAAGATGTCTTGCCAAAAGAGAGGATTTAGATGGATCACCTCCAATACCTCGTAATCATGAGCATACAAAGCTGGTGATGCAGTCACTTAACTCAAAGGAGATGTGGAAAAAATATGGTATTGTTGATAATATTCTGGTGAGTTATTTCTTGGATGAGATAGCATAATGAGCTTCAGAGTATTAAAAAGCCAAAATAGCCATTCACTGCCAGCTTTCCAAGAGCCAATATCCATGAATTGATAGCTCCTGATATCCTCCATCAAATTATCAAGGGAACTTTTAAAGACCATTTGGTTGCATGGGTTGAAGCATATATCAAGGAACATTATCAGAATGCTAGTTCTATCTTGGCTGACATTGATCATCGGTATGTATCTCTTCATATTGTACACCTCACAATAATAATGATTATCTTATATAGACTTGCAGCAGTTCCATCTTTTCCTGGATTAAGACGATTTCCACAAGGGTGTTGTTTCAAGCAATGGACTGGAAATGACTCTAAAGCTTTAATGAAGGTAAGAATGGAAACTTATAGTTATCATTTTCTTTTTAGTAAAAATTCCCAAAAAATAGATCTACCTTCCAGTAATTGCAGACTATGTTCCAGCTCAAATGGTACAAGCTATAGCTGCCTTCATGGACTTTTGTTATATTGTTCGCCAATACTCCCTTGATGAGCAAGATCTTGAGGCATTACAAAATGCTTTAGAACGGTTTGAAACACATCGTTCAATTTTTCAAACTTGTGGAGTTCGTCCTTCAGGAATATCCATTCCTCGAATTCATGCTCTACAACACTACAAAGAGCTAATTCAGCTTTTTGGTGCTCCTAATGGACTTTGCTCATCCATTACTGAATCTAAACATATCACTGCTGTCAAGAAGCCCTATCGACGTTCAAATCGAAATGAAGCCTTGTATCAAATCTTGGTTATCAATCAGAGGCTTGATAACTTGGCAGCTTTTAGAAATGCACACAATGCAGAAGGTACTAGTAATTATTTATGTGGTTCATCTCATGGTAATTGACTGTGATATTATAGGGTTATTTAACACACCTCTTATACCACAAGATAAGAGTCAAAGGGTGGATGATGACCAAGATGAGATATATGAGGAGCCAGAATGCAGAGATGATATTCATTTGGATGAAGTTGAAGCAGCTGAGGAAGGCTCAAATGAGGATGATGAAGACCACTCCATAGAAGCTTGGGTTAAGCTTGCCAAAATACCCAGTAAGATTTTCTTATTTGAATTATATCTCAATTTTGAAAATTCAACTCTACTTAAATAGATCCCAGACGTTTACAGACATTTGAAGAAATGGGAAATCGCATTTCTTGTCCAGAACTGCCTCATCTTGTGGCACGTTTTGTCTATGAGGAACAATATCCTGACCATGATGCTCCTGATACATATCCTCCTATCATCAAACGAGGATATTCATATTCATCAGCTGTTGCTACTTTTTTGGCTCCTAGTGAGCTTTGTAGCCTCAAAGGATTACACAGGCAACACATCTATGCATCTCCATCCTGGAGAAACTCACAGGCTGCAAGATTTGATTGTGTTTTCATTGAAAAAGACTCAGGTCTTCCAGGTATTCATGGCTTATATATTGCTCAGGTTCTTTTGTTTTTTTCCTTCACACACCAAAGCATCCCATACTCTTGTGCTTTGGTTCGCTGGTTTGATGTAGTTGGTGATCATCCATGTTCCAAGACTGGCATGTGGATGGTAGAACCAGAGTTTGATGATGAAGGAGAACATTTAATTTCTGTTATTTCTGTGGATAGCATTCTACGCCCTGCTCACTTGATTCCAGTTTATGGTGATATCACCATTCCTAGAAATTTCAAACACACTGATTCTCTTTTTGCATTCTCTGCCTATTATGTCAACAAGTATTCTGATTATCATGCTTTCAAACTAATTTCTTGACTAAGTTGAATTACAGTTCTACTTGTAGTACAGAAATGAACATCCAATTCAATTGCATCTATGCCAGTGCTTTAAGCTCTGGAAATATGAAGGTAATATGGTTATGAGTTGAGGACACACTAGTAGTAGCCTAGTAGTATCTGGAAAATCCGTCTAACTGTTACTATACCCTTGGAGGCCCACTGGCAACTTCAAGTTGAACTTGAAGTTGTTCAACGGACTCGGACATCCTCAGGCTCACTTGGTGTGCACCGTGTGGCAGTGCCTCAGATTTCTGTCCCCAACTCCCGCCCGCAGCAATTTCCGCTTCCAAATTCACTCCAAGTGTACCATGAATGGCTCGAAATGTTTCAAAGCCGTATTGCACTGGAATATGATGAAGAGCAAGAACCGCTGGGGTAGTATAGAAGGCTCGGGTAGTGTGATTATCCTTAAATCGAAGCACGTACTAGCTCGCATAGAAGAGGAGGAGACGGAGAAGAGAAGCCGCAAAAGGGCGAGGGTAAAGTGTGGAGGCGACTGAAGGGTCGTAAATCGCATCATGATTTCGAGACATTTTTTATGGTTTTCATGCACGGAGAGCGGTAGTTCGTTTCAAAACCGATGTTGAGTCCTTGGGCGTTCGTTATTATACTGTTGTTGTACTACTCACTGCATACGTACCTACGTAGTGCACCCAAATCACAAGTGGTCTGTTCCTGGAGGTACTCTCGATACCTCCCGTTTTGGGTGTGCTCTCACGAGCTTCGGAACATGCAACGTGTGCACGCACATATGTACAACGTTGACGACGCGACGCCAATGCGCGCACGCGTACCCCCTCAGGCTCAAGTAACGACAACAACAACGCAATGGTGCGCACACAGGTCCCTCCATTGCTCGACGAATCCTCACCTGCAACTATTGCACCGCTAACGATTAGTAACGAATCACAGGACCATTTCCGAACACCGTCATGTCCCGCATATTGGACCTCGTCAGAAAGTCTGGAAAGTTCACTTGTTTCTACAGAATATGAAGACACCAGAAGAACTCGAGAACGAGGACAGGGAAGCCCAATCCGCTAAACTACAGGAACTTGTTTGACGAAGAACACCACGCGATCTTGCTGTGGCGCAGGAAGGGTGAACACCGATCTGAAACTATTACCGGAGGAAGCTCGCGAAACTGCAAAGCAAAGTGATACTCTTAAACGAGATAGGCTGGATAACGTGGATGCGAAAAGAGGCGAACGACGATCAGAAATGGGTATCCGACGCAGATGACCCCGAGTCTTTGAGCAAGTCAGTAGAGTCCGTAGAGGCCCCTCCCCATCGTTGACCTTCCGTAGATACCTTCTTGGAAGCCCCATTGCATTTGGCATCGGGTCTGCAGACCCTGCCAATTCCCGTCGCCAAAAATCTCGTCTTGTCTCGTTCGCCTCGTCGTCATTGTTGTGCCTGTAGCCAGTGATCTTATCCCGTTCCGACCCCGACTCATTCGTTATGTTGGTTTTCAACCGGTGGTGCGATTTACCCCGGGTTTCATACGGTGAAATTTCATTTTCATCAATTTCAGTGTCGCTCGAAAAACAAACGCGCTTACATACCTCGACAGACGTTTTAGTATATCATGCACCACACCTGTTTACCGATCCGTCCGTTTCCATCTTGCTGTCGTCGATCCAGCACGTCTTATTATCACGTACGCGTCCTGGATTCAGGAGATTCACGACGGGGATGTATCGCCACACCAAGTGTGTCCACTCTCCTTTTGGTCTTATTCCATTCAATGGAACTTTTGGCCGTCAATCATATAAGTACTGATTGATCCTCCCCCTCAACTGGTTTGTCCAGGATGGTACCTCTGGACTCTTTCACAATCCTACAGACAATATGACGTTTTTGGATGTGTCGTCCACTGCTCTCCTTGCTAGCACCGTCTACCGCCTATTGTCGTTATGGGGTGTGCACACACATTTTGGGCGGGCGGAACTCTCGAGGAAGATACTGTCAACGCAGGCCACCAACACCACCTCGTCATCAGGGGGATGGGTGCACTTTATGGCAGAGGGGTAGTTGACGCCCGTCGTGGACCCATACGCGTACACTGATGAGGGGCAGGCGTTCGTGATCGCGATGCAAGCAGCGTGGCGGGACTCAATCTCGAGTCGCTCAGTGGGTTCCAGCAGATCTCGAAAGTGTAAGAGGGCGTGTGTTTATTGCATTTATTATTTCTATTTCTGTGCTCTTTACGCTCATCCCGATTTCATCATGCGCCTTTTCAAGTTTCATTACACCGCTTCATTTCGCTTTCGTTCCGTTCATCTGACTCATCAAAAGAAAATACCGTCGGTCGAGAGATGTCGGAAGTCGATCGAAGAAGACAAGTTGAGTTGGACCCTCGCGCTTGCCGGCGCAAGTACTATCCCCGTGGACGATCTAATGAACCTGTTCTCTCAACAACAGCCTCCTCCGGTTAACACTGCGACACGACCGTCCATGATTTCATCCTCGCTCCCGACGACGGCGCAGTCACAACCGCAGTTCGGACTGATCCGGCTCCCCGGCATGCTTACACCACCGAACGGCCCCTCGGGACGGTCAACGTCCAACCCGTGTACTCCGGCGCAGGGTGGTCCTTTCCTTCATCCATGTCCTCCCGGCCATCGTCTTCAGCGCCGACTCAGACCGTTCCCGCCATCACATCGACATAGTTTGCGAGCGTGATGCAGCCCCAACCGCAGAACCAGTTTGTGGGCTCGCGCACCCCGTCGTTGGGTACGGTCACGCCGGCGATATCGCCAGGCTCGGGAGGGTTCCATGGCCAGATGACGGGTCCCGCGGTCACACAGTGGACGCAGACACAACCGAGCACAACCCAAGGAAAAGACCCGTTTGCATATCTCGCTGAACTATTTTGAGGTGGGACGTTCGAGGCGGACTAAAACGTACACGTGCATATGCGAGATGTCATTGCAAACTGGCGAGGATACACGCTACGTTTAACTTGAAGTCGGAAGGGTGTGGGGGTCTATAGATGGCTGCGGGTGAGGACAGCGACTATTGTGCGTCATGATGGGCAGGACATGGGTCCTTGGGGGAGCCGAGAATCTTGTACGTTGCTTTTCCTTTGCGACAATCTCACTTGCGATTCGGAAGCTGGAATGGCCGGAAACTATCTGGCGGAACATAATTATGGCTCGGACAAACAAGGCTCATGGGTACCGTACCCGTCGATCGCGCAATAACAAATGTGCCATGAGTGTATGTGGAGTAACTGGATCGATGGTAGACAATCGTAGCGGCGCAAGCGCCTGTCCCCGACTCCCAGGTGTATGAAGTCTGCAAATGATTGATATAACTATCAGTCACATCTCGCGTGCGAGTACCCTCGATCTTTGCTGGGAAATTTGAGTGCAGCTACCTGGCACAAAATAATGTATGAGAATGAAACAATGGTGCAACCATGGCGACATGAAAACAATGTTGACATCATGTTCCCACCTCCCCGCCTCCCTCTCTCATCCCCTCTCAGTGACACTAACGACTCTATCATAGAGAGGTAGACGAGAACAAGCACTTTGCGTGTTTTGTAATGAGATAACAAAATTTTTGTGAATAAAAAGGGGTGCCCAGACTCTGGGCTGTGGTATTCAAGTATTCGATGTGCGGAATTTCAGCCGGATTCAATTTTCCGTTTACGAGTAAGCAGGCATGAATGCATGACCGTCCGCATCCCTCTTCACATAGATAAAGGACTATGAATTCCGTGGACTCATCATAATTCTCTGATTTTCACCGTCTATCATTGCCGCCCTGGCTCGGCAGCGCACACACCCACACCTTCGACCCGTGACGTGCATGCATACCCACTCGCCTTCGCCCTCTTCTGCCTTTGCTCGCCGTTGCCGGCGTCACGTCCCCTGGATAAAACTGTCAATTCTCTTCGTGCGCGGGATGGAAGCTCGAGTGTGTTCTGGTCACCTTTCAGTCCTGCCTCGTTGACGACCACTGGCATATTTATTAGATCACAAATTTACCCATCCTAACGAAATGATGCAGGAACTCCGCTGCACGCTTGCCACACGACGACGCACTGCGACGTGCAAAGGTGCAAAGGTGTGTTAGCGTGCCCGCCTTTCTCCCTCTCCCTCTCCCACCCTACGCTGCCCCAGACCTCTTCCATCACGCGACTGCGACGCAACGATTGAACGCGATGACGACGACGTGTCGTCTCTCCGTCTCCGTCTCCGTCTCCCTCGCACACCCTACGACGCACAGCAATACACACGGCGCCACGACGACAGCACAACGTCGTGCCACCATCATGATATAAAGCTCCCTTCGTCGCCGCCTCTTAGACCCCAGCCTCATCGTCCCATCCTCTAGTTAGGCTGGTTTGTCCCCACTTCCCCGGGTCATGTCTGAGTCCGTGGCACCAGCCATCTTGAACCAGGTGTTCACCCGCCAGTGAGTCTCTTGGCCCTACATCATCTTTTCTTCGCCCATTGAATTATCTCTGCTAGACCCTTTTCTTTTGCAGGATTTGCTTTGCTTTATTATAATTATTTCCTCACTCTTTCGCTCGAGGTATGCTTGGTCCGATCTCCGCGGTCCACCCTACTCAAACGGATATTATGTCTCCTCAGGTAACTCATATTTGGAGTGCCCCATGGTCATTCGTCAAATTGCTTTTTCTGTTGAAACCGGTATGGAAATTTGGCTGGACAAACTTTCATCATGCTCGAAGAGACGGGCCATCTAAGCCATGGGTCCCAACACGTACGTATCCTCTCTTTCTTCCTCACCCATCGAGTTAACGAGTCGTACATACGTCAGTTTTGTTTCGCCTTTCCAACTCTACTGCCCCTTCTTTGCAGTCTTCTCTGGAGAATCGATTCGCCGTAAGACTTGGTAACAGTCTCACTCTGAAACGAGCAATTTTTTGACATAGCTAATTTCCGTCATGATCGTGATGCGCGCCTGTGCCATCCGGAGATGCAACCCCCGCGTCGCCATCATCTTTAACACCCTCTATGTACTGTATGGCGTCGCTGTCCTGGCGGCCACATCCTACATGTTGACGGCAGCTCATCGTGGGTGTCCCCGTAAGCGCTCTACATGTTATACCGAGTCTCTTCGCCAGCACTGCGCTTTCAATACCTAGATGAAATCAGTGTATGCTTTATTCCCGTAGGCCGTACGTTACCCGTCGCTCTTTCTTTTTCTTGACTCTGATCTTGTTTCGGGATTCTCTAGCCAATACCGTAAGTTTTCTTTTTGTGCTGCAAGCCATGTCCGAGGTTGTCAGATGACCGCATCCTCCAGTGGTCCACTTGGCTAGTATCGTGAGTGAATCATGTTTGGTTGTCAATGAGCTCCACGTTAATTCACAAAACAGAATATGTCTAGACACCATCGTTTTCGCATCCGTACTTCATAGTCTTTATCATCTTAGCGAGGGATCCTTTGGTATCCACCAGTCGCGCTTAGTTCACGTTCTCGGACGAGATGGCGAGTTCGATTTTGGCTGCGTTGACCTTTTCTGACCTAATTTCCAGCTGTAGTATTTTACGGCGTAAGCACTCTCGATGATCGTCTATGCGGGCGTTTAACTATAACGAGATATTGCAGGTGGCCATGTTCAATTCCGTCTTCTGTATCATCTGTTGGTACGTCCTTTTGCTCGAACTGGCGTCGTTCGTTGCTTTCTCACTTGAGACGACGACAGGACTGTCTACCGTACGGTATGTATGATGTCGCCCTGTAATATTATCAGCGAGAGACCGACTCATGATGCCTTTCGAAAAAAAAAAAAAGGATTCAAGGAATTTCATCCAAACAGCGTGAGCACGATGATGATTTCATCTTCGTTCGATCTCTTTGACGCACGCACGCACGCACACACACAATATTCAGGCTTTCGTTCCCCTTGCTCTCCGTCGTTGGCCAACGCGTCGTGCTCAACCTCCGAGGACTCCGAACACAGCCTGAATCGACGCATCACATCAGCCGCGTAGCGAACAGACAGATGGCCGCGATCCCGGGCCAGCGCGATGAGCTGTCTTCGCTCTCGTACATATCCGTTGCCCAGTATTCGTCCCAGTCCCAGATGCAGCAGTCGGAAATCGAGTTGGACGATATAGGGAAGGGAGACGGCAGTGAGGCCGTGGCCGTGTCGGAATAACTCCCTCCCTTTCCCTCTTTCTTTCTCTGAACTGGAGTTCAACATGCGGCACCGTCTTCATGAGATAGTGGATGTTTAAGTAAAGCTTATTTGTACTCGCCCGTTACCATCTAGTACGATTCACAAATTACTTCAGTACATGTACCCCTCCCTTCCGATGCCACACTTTCCCATGCATAGAGTTTCGAGCCCATGAATCGTCACATAAATGGTACACTACATACATTAGATCCTCATCCCGCCGGAGCTGCCAACACAACGTCACCGCTTCCCTCTGCGGTAACGTCCACGTTCGCCGGCGCATGTTCCGACGCGCCACCCAACGCTCCTGGCGCTTCAACCGCAACTACATAGCCTGCCTGTCCGTCCATCATAGCGTTCGGACCCAGCCATAACACGGGTGGCACCAAGTCACGACGACCGCGATGACGCGACGTGGCACCACGGCCAACAACGACAACTTGACGACGACAATGTGACGTCTGTCGACAATGACGTTAATGACAGCGCACCTCGACGACAATAGTATCCCGCGCGTCGTCGACGACGGCAGCGAGATAACGCGTGGATGGACAACGCGACGACGACGACGACGACGCCACGGCGGAGACAAGGGCAAGGACGAGCGGGAACGCGAGGCGAGGGTGGAGAGTCACAGCAACTCGACGACGAGCGCAATCACTCGGGCTCGACACTCGTTGACGGAAAAAATCACGACGAGGACGACGCCGGCCAGGAGGAGGCTGCTAACAAGCTGTTCGAGAGCTGCAGCGGGATTGCGCAGTGGGATCTATGGCGCATGGTCCTCCGCATCTTTAGGCATCGAAACGTCGAGTTCCTCGTCGCGCC
Organism: Leccinum variicolor; assembly: GCA_038091415.1. NCBI lineage: Eukaryota > Fungi > Basidiomycota > Agaricomycetes > Boletales > Boletaceae > Leccinum > Leccinum variicolor. The sequence continues at coordinate 19,870 of JBBPOK010000515.1, forward strand.
ATACGTCGCTTGGGCACAGGTGCGTTCCTCCGTCCTCATAGCCGCCCGTGACGCGCGCCCTTGCTCACTCGCTCGTCCGTAGTTGATCTATCTCCTCCGGTACACCAAGTCGTATATCCATGCTGTCTACGGTCCAACCGACATATTGCTATACCGTGAACAAATTGATTTACCTCTCTGGATCTCACTTCTAGCACCCCCTCCCCTCGTTCACGTACACCTCCAAGCGCAACATCTTGAGCGACCTCGGAGTGAAGATCAGTTCCTTGACATTGGAATCTTGGTCGGTTTCGACCAGTCGCCAACCATTCCCTCCCAACATGCACGACCAAGCGCTCAAAGTCCGGACATGCCGCCGTGATCGCGTTCGCGGAACACCACGGCGTCAAAACGCGTGGATGGACAACGCGACGACGACGCCACGGCGGAGACAAGGGCAAGGACGAGCGGGGAACGCGAGGCGAGGGTGGAGTCACAGCAACTCGACGACGAGCGCGACCACTCGACCGGACTCGACACTCGTTGACGGATAAAATCACGACGAGGACGACACCGGCCAGGAGGAGGCTGCTATCAAGCTGTTCGAGAGCAGCAGTGGGATCTATGGCGCATGGTCCTCCGCATCTTTAGGTATCGAAACGTCGAGTCCCTCGTCGCGCCATACGTCGCTTGGGCACAGGTGCGTTCCTCCGTCCTCATAGCCGCCCGTGACGCGCGCCCTTGCTCACTCGCTCGTCCGTAGTTGATCTATCTCCTCCGGCACACCAAGTCGTATATCCATGCTGTCTACGGTCCAACCGACATGTTGCTATACCGTGGACAAATAAATTACCTCTCTGGATCTCACTTCTAGCACCCCCTCGTTCACGTACACCTCCAAGCGCAACATCTTGAGCGACCTCGGAGTCACTGAAGATCAGTTCCTTGACATTGGAATCTTGGTCGGTCTCGGCCACTCGCCAACGTTCCCTCCCAAAATGCACGACCAAGCGCTCAAAGTCCGGACATGCCGCCGTGACCGCGTTCGCGGAACACCACGGCGTCAAAACAACGCAATACGCTGATCAGTATGCTTGCACGCGATCAATGATCAACTTGAAGTATTCTTTGATATTCTCTTCCCAGGGGAGCGTCGTGCCTCTTCCTCTGGCCATCAATTCACCTCCTTCACATGGACATCCAAATCACCACCCGCATCACCCGACTGCGGCGGACATTCCATCCGAGTCTGACTTGCACGAGAACGAATTTGTAGCTAATTGTTCAATAAACAAGTTTCTCGGTGGCATTTCGATTCTTCCGGAAACGTCCGTTCCACATTTTGAATATTCGAGGTCCGCGCTGAGGCGGAGCTGTTACTCTTTTCCTCCCCTACTTCCTACACACGGAATCACGAATTATGCACGGCAAGGACGCTGTCAATCTGGAGCAGCGTTAGAAAACA
>JBBPOK010000516.1:0-21245 GCA_038091415.1 Leccinum variicolor
GCAGCCACAATCAGCCACAATGGTGGGAAAGTAATCACAACTCGAAGAAAAGAAGGTAGAGGTGTGTAGAGCGACCACAAGGGTCTAGAACTTCGAGGAAAGAAGTTTAGTAAGGTTATCGACCATGAGGAATCCGATGGTGATGGTTAGAAGTAGCGCAAAGCGCTAGAAAGTATACAATCAAGTAAAAAGATCAAAAGAGGGCGAAATCACCAAAAGTAACAATCAGCCAGCACAGTTTGAGAGAAGTGATGCAAGGTGCTCCTTGACAAAGTGGATGAGTTACTAGGAGTGCTCAGGATTGTTTGTATGCCGTGTAAGTTCAAGGTAATAAGAAACAACGATGCATGGTATGCACCTTGGTCAAATGAAAATTAAACTCCCATTCGTGCGAGTTCCTATGCCTGGAAGATGAAAGATTGGCGAAATTTGATAAAGACACGTTAACGAGGTGCCAGTGAGGTGAGGAGTCGGAGGATGTACTTAGAATTTATTGTCTCAGCGCCCGAAGGATAAAGGATGAATAGGCAGACATGGGCTTCATGTGGCACAGTACCACACGAAGCCCAAATTGGATTAGGAAAACGAGGTGGTAAGATAATATGTACACAACATTGTCAAGAAATGGAACAAATACAAAATTTGGTGTGGATAAATGAAATCCCGTGGTCTACATTACAAATTTGGTAAATATTTCCTGCAGGTCCATTTGCAGGGAACTCCGGATGAATTCATGTGAGAAAGCCCTCCCCCACTTACATGGGAGTTGGGGATGTGCATGGCATGAGAGGGTTTCTTGCCATTGCCATCTCTCTGTGACAGAAGACTGACACCATTAATTCGATAAAGGAGGCCCATTACATGACAATTGTGGGTTTTGTAAGTAGAACTGAAATGTAGCCCTTCTCACATCCCGTGGATCAATTTTCAAGCTGTGTAGTGGCTCTGGCTGATAGCTAGCAATGGTGCAAGCATACAGAAGATGAATCAGATATATTGTATTCTCATGAAGAGCAGTGGCAGACCTGAAAAGTAGCGCAAGGTGAAAGGCTTCATCCAATTCATGGCAAGCTGTGTGATGCTGAAGAGCCCCCCAGTGGTGTGATTTGGAGACTACATCAGGAGAAAAGGATTTCGAGGTCTAATTTATGTCAGAATTTGTACAAGTTGTGCACGCTAGCGCACAGTTTCAATGAGGCCATACTATCTAGTCCTTGTTGCAGCAAGAAGTTTCGCTCGGAGACTAATGTTCTAGCATTCGCATTCATGGGCTACTACAAGACTGACTCTTTCACCATGCTCTCAATGTTCTCCCAGCCCCACTGAAAACTGCAGCTGCGGTGGGTGTTATAATAAGTGATCCAGTCAGAAACTTGCAGTATTGCTTTATGCCAATAGCCTCCTGGATTGCTGATACACCAGAAGAAAGCCTCCTGGCTGGTACTCCAGTGGACCGAAAGGATATCCGGTCACAACTGCCACGGCCAAAAACTTTGGGAATTCTTACCAGCATCTATCTCGTAACACAAATACAACGCTAACCACAATCTGTGTTGCCTCTTTGAAGTACTCGCCAACTGACTTCAAGAACTTTCTCAAACTTACCAAAGGACTATACTTAAACGGCATTGTTGAACCATTTTAGCTAGACTGGGCTGAGTCAGAACCTTGCGACTTTCTCACCGTGGAACCTCCACATCACTTGCACTGATTTGCTTGGGATCATGATGTAAAGTGGTGTGTCATGGTGGTAGGTGCCAAAGAATTAGATTTTTGCTTCTTTGTCATCCAAACTCCCCTATCGAAGATTTGAAGACAGTATATCCCAGTTGAAGCAAGTAACTGGCTGGGATCATCACATGGTTCAGTGTTATCTCATTGGTGTGGTAGCAGGTAGAAGAGCCCCTTGAAGGTTCATTGCAGCTCTTCGCACCCTCCTTGATTTTTGGTACCTCGTGCAAGCACCCATGTTTACTATGTGCTTTCTCGACTGAGTTGCACACACTCTTCAAAAGTTGACAAGAATTCCATCAAAACAAGGATGCTACCTGATGTTGTGGATTTTGGCCAAAATTGAATGGCTACTACCAGAATAGTGATTGAGCAACAGACTGGCAACCTCCTACAGTGCAAACCAAATTCAAATGTATACCTGGCATTAAACATTTGATTGTATTGAATTCAGATTATATCAAATGGATTAAATCATTGCACCATTAGGATTGCAAAAATAAGGGCCATGACATTTAAAGTAACACAGCCACATTTTTCATCAATGTTTTACGAACCATTTGATTATATCTCATACAGATTAGATCAGATTGTTTAGATTGTTGCACCATTAGGATCACAGAAATAGGAGCTACAACTATTAGTAAGACACCAAAATGGAATAATGACTTTCCTTTTTGGGAAAAAACAATTTGCAATGCTGAATGCACCACTTTTCTGAACAGGGGTATTCCCTGTGTGGCTAGGCACTGGCAGCAATTGCCATTGGCTAATATTAACCAATCAAAAGCCTTATATTGCAGGGATTTTATGACCATTTTGATTATATCTCCTTTAGATTAGATCAGATTGATTCAATCCTAATCCTAATGGTGCAACAATCTAATCAATCTGATCTAATCTGGATGAGATATAAGTGATACTCACAGCTGAGTCACAGGGCTTCTGACAGGCTTCTGACATTGTAAATAATTTCTCTGACTGGTTCTGAAAGTGCATCTGGAACGGTGGGTGTCGTCCAGCAATTCGGACGGAGCCTGAACCTTATCATGCCAGTATACCGAACACGTTGTTCAACCAGGATTGTCCGCAAGGCATTGTCAACCTGCCAGTACGTACCAATAGCTCCCAAATCCGCCGCCTCCCAATCCTGCTAGGGGCCGCCGTGGCGGCTGAGGTTCTGGCAGAGCTCAGCACCCCTTACAAGTCCAGACCCCTCCACCCTCTGATGCTTCATCTTCAAACACTTGGTTTACGATTTACTGGACCGCCCACCAAACAGATCTGCTAGTTATCTGGCTCAAGGAACATAGCATGGACTATACCGTTCTTTTCTCAGAGAATAAGGCAAACCGCACCATCACTACAGAGCGAGCGTCGGGCAAGGACAAGATGGCCATCCAGATGGCGATCACCCAATTGATCTTCAGCGATGACTCTGTATGGAGAGATATGTTTGCAATACCAGGAAACCCGAAGAAGTTCGGACAGTCAGTCGGCAACCGCATCATCTAGTAAGTCACAGTTGGCAGCAGCAGTTGCTGCTGGCACACATCTTACTAACATTGTCTAGTCTTCGCAAAATGTTCATTGAGCAATACAAATTACTGCACCAAACGGGCCAAGGAATCCAGCCTGGAGATGATGTAGCCAACCCACAAGAAAAGGTTACCACTACATTCTCCTGATACGACAATTTTTTTCCCATCTGGCGCAGCATCCCAAACTTTACTCCGGCCCTTGTCAACTCAAAACCAGGCCAGAATCGTGACTTGCAGTTCGTGTGGGGTGCGGCCAGCGCTGATCCCTCTATCACCATGCCACCCCCCTCCGGCCCTGCTGGCCACAACTCGGGCCCCCTTCTTGGCCCCCCCTCTTGCGCCGGCGTTCACTCGAAGGCACATGACAGCCTTGGCCCCCCCCCAGCAGGCCCTCACGCTCCTCCTTGTGCTGATGTCAAGGCGCACACCGCCTCGACCCTCACATTGACCCCCTCACCTTCAACTTCAAGTTGACCCTCGCCTCAGCCCGGGCCCCCCTCGTGCCGGCAATCTTGAGGAGCACCGTCTCGACCCTCACCTTGCCCCCCCTCGTGCTGGCAATGTCGAGGCACAGCCTGACCTTCATTTTGGTCCCCCCAGTGGTGAGATGCAACTTAAAGATCCGCTTCTGCCTCCTCCGCTTCTCCCCCCCTTACTACGTCTTCATACCCCGCCGGTGTCACTGTGGCCTGGGCCCGATGACGACTTCGACATGGACAATGATAAGTTTGACCTTGACATGTCTCAATCGCATGGCGCGCGCCGTGCCGAAAAGCACAAGGTAAGCTTCCGAGTCATTTAAACCAAACCCAGCCTAAATATGACTTGAATATTAATTTTGCTAGGCCGTCGGTCGACGACCCCTCTCAGGATTCCGACACCGCCGACGACACTGCAATCGGACACACGGATGTGTTCAATTACATGATGTAACGTTGGACGGAGCGGTGTCTCCCCTAGTTACCTGCTTCAACTTTGAAAGGCCGTCCTCGAACCCACGGTAACCGACCATAGGTCGGATAAGGCTGAAGCGATAGTCAATTTCGGAAGGTGTAACGACCTCGATGCACCAGTGCACGTTGTGGTCTCAGGAAAAACGGAAGAAGTGGTGGAGGGGTTCTATGTGAAGGAATTTAGAAGGGCACAAGAGGGGCCAGTCCAGCCAGCATGGCTCGACAACGCCATTCAACTGAAGGGATCTGCAAACCTTGAGAAACACTTTGTAATCTTCTGCGGAGCACTTCTCAAGCGCTTGGCAGATCGCGGCGAGAGTGATCAAACCCGTGCACGGATCATGGAGAAAGGAATCGCCAAAGTTCTTGGATATTGCGACAGTAAACGGAGACACTTTGGGATTAGTGCATGCCAATAAGCTCAGCTCCGGTGTGTCAGCGATATAGGCCACCAGCAGAGTAAAGCAGTATCGTAGGTTCCCCACAGGATCATCCATCATAATTCCCACGTGGGCAGCCGTTTTCACTGGTTCCAAGATGATATTTAAGGAATGATGGATGATCCGGTCGTGCATGAGACCCCGGACACGGGAGTCTTTGTGGGGAAACTTCGCCACAGGGAGGAGAGCGAGAAGGAGGTAAGTATGCATCGAGATCTTAGAACGAACTTCTGGGGCGATATTCGCGAGACTAATAAGCAATGGGTAGGCCATACGGTTTCCGCTCATTACGGAATATCTGAGGATAAAATGACGCCCAGTGTTGTCGCGCTGTCTGGAAGCGCATCCTAATTCTTGATGAGTGCGCAGGTCAAGGTGGTTCAAAAACGACAAACCTGAATGTGATCGTCTTTCCAGAATGAATCTAAGAAGGTGGTGCCGCCAGGATAAGTTTTACTACAACCAGAATATGTCTCCATGGTCGTTGGTTGATCAATGGCTGAAGCGTCGACTTCCATTTTGATCTCTAAGAGGGTCTTGTACCAACAACTGGGATCGGAGCTGGTCGAAGTTTTCCTCGTACCAAGTTGCGGTGTAGCAGAGTCCAGTGGGCTGATTCATATATTGGAGCACGTTGGTCTCGGAGCAGAATTTCTTTCCGCAGTGCGGACAGCTAATATTTTTGACTCTTCCTCGATTGTTTTTTGTCCTGGGCATGATGTCATTGAGAAGGAAGAACAGGAGTCACGTTACCATGTCACAGACTCGCAGCTTTATTCATAATTCTTGTGTTCTGTCAGCAGCATTGCTAGTGGTTCCATCACATCATCCTTGCCACTGGTGAGTTCACCGTCCACATATCTTGTTCAACTTTTCTCAATGTTCATGTGTAGGCTCAATGGTACCTTGGTCGCAACACGGATACACGTTCTGGAGCCTACGCGTCCACAGAGTCCTCATTGATTGGGTTACCTTGCAATCCGCTCGAACCGGATTCAGACCTTTTCAAGCTGAGTCTTGTCGTTGTCTCTCGACGGTCGACATACCACAAGCGATGAGCCGTAGCCGGAGCTCACTCATGACACCTCAAAAGACACAATCAATGATGTTGTCTTGGACTCACACGGCATCATCGCAGATACGATATCTCACGGGCTCTCCGTCAACGTAAACGGGTCCAGCTGGCAGCGTGTCTTCCTTGGCAAAAACATCATCGAGTTTTCGGACTGCAACAAGAACGACTCGATCAGTGCCCTTGCACAACTCGTGAGTAGGACTTTTCATCAGGTAAGGCTTCTCACTCAGCCGTGTCAGTAGTTTTTGACATAATCCACTTGGTAGTTGCCAAACTTCATGTTGCACTAAAAAGGCCAACTACCAGGCAATCAATTTGACAAATTCCAATGGCAAGCTGGCTATGAAATCCAGCTGTCTGGCTTTGAAATAATAGGAGCATGGACAGAATGGGAGGAGAGCACATTCAGCATGATTACGCAACCATATATCAATAGACCAAAAATTGCAGCAATTGCCAGTGACTGATATTGACCAATCAGAATGCTTGTATCGCCGGGGTTTTGCGACCATTTTGATCATATCTCAACCAGATTAGATCAGATAGATTAGATTCTTGCACCATTGAAACCACAAAAACAGGGGCTACGACTTTTCTGGTGAAACCAAAATGGAAAAAGGAGTTTCCTTTTTGGGAATAAAATTTCGCCACATTGAATACAGCCCCTTTGTTGAAAGGGGCATCCCCCTGTATGCCTAGCTAGGCACCCAAAGGCAGCAATTGCCATTGGTTGATATTGACCAATCAAAATACTCATATCGCCGGGTTTTGGCGACCATTTTGATCATATCTCAACCAGATCACATCAGATAGATTAGATCCTTGCACCATTGGAATCAGCAAAACAGGGGCTACGACTTTTCTAGGGAAACCAAAAAGGAATAATGAGTTTCCTTTTTGGGAATAATTTTTCGCAGCTTTGGATACTGCCCCTTTCTTGATAGGGGCATGATCCTATCTGTTGTGACAAATTAGATAAGCAAGAAGCGCACCAAATGCAGCCACTACTCCTACAACATTTCTATTTTGGGAATCTCACTCAATTGGATGTTTTCCCTTCATTCTCCTGCTTTCCCTTGGCCAGATACATTGTTTGAGTGTATATACATAATATATATGCTATGATAAACCATTCCCATGACTTAAATGAGGTTTCACATGGGTATCTGAGATGAACAAAAAGATAGGGGGAAAACAGAAAACATGTTCGCATATTTGACCCTTTCAACATCTATGAGGGCCTTTCAAAGTGCATCCCCACATCCCCTTTATATATATCTACAACGTATCAGAAGGACTTGGGACTGGGATAAAAGCCTGTAATGTTATGAAATGTTCTCCTCCTGGCCTTTTTTGGTTTAACACAGTCATACAGTGGATGCTGATAGCTCAGAACTATCTGTGACATCCTTTCACATGTATTCCCTTGAGTTCCATCACTTTAGTTAACTTACTGGGCTCTCTCATGGGTCACAAATCACCATTTCGACATTTTCAGCTTTTGGGGAATATAAAATAATATATTGCACATATTCTCAGGGAAAATTCACGGCACTGTGGGAGACATATAGATCCAGTCCTACCATCGGTTTCAAGATATTCCACCCAGAATTGAAGGCAGGAGGAGTCAAAGAAGCCTCCTGCAAGCGTGGGAAATATGTCAAAAACATCGAAACATTGAAATGACATCATGGGTGGCACTGATGGCTTGCAAAATCCATGGAACATCATCTGACATTTATCATTTTGAGTTATATCAGCTCACATAATTGACTTGGCTCTCATCAGGGTTTCAATTCACCACTTTCGAGATTTTCAGTACTTGGAGAATAGAAAATCATCCATACCATATATCATCAGGGCAACTATATCAGCCTCTCTTACATATTTAGGTACCACCCTCCAATCATTGTTGAGGTGATCCAACCGAAATTGAAGCTAGGAGGAGTACAGTATATGCGTGGGAAATAAATCAAAAACATCGGAGACTTTGAAAACATGTCATTGTGAGCTCCACAATGCATATCAAGGCATTCTGAATTGTAGAATATGTTTCTGTGATATACCATGATAGTTTGGCTTCTTATCTGTATCCACAGGATGCATAATACTCATGTTCTATTTTTCTCCTACGAAATGCGCTTTTCACACTGAGATTCATACATAGTGCGCAGTACAATATCGTAGTGGCGCGCATGCGCCAAGTCCCCAACTCCGTCTATCCGCAAACTCTTGATTGGCAAGGTTTGTCGTGCGATAATAAAAATTATCAGTTGTTACTTGTTTGTTGCTGTTATGGCAGCGTGGTTCGTTGAAGTCCAGACCACCACCACATTGCCATAACGAGTCAACACCATGGCACGCGAGGCACGGTGTGTCGCAACAACAAGCAAATGCCTCGCCGTCTGCCATCGAGAGAACTTGAAGGACTGTTTTGTCGATGACAACGAAACTGCGTCCCTCCTCGTTCAGGGCGATTCTGCTACAAGTTACAAGCAACAGTTATCGAACAATAATGAAATTTTATTAGCTGTCGGGCGTAATATTTGCTCAGACGTTGCTGGCATCACACGAAGAACAAATTAGTTGTTCAGCTTACAATTTTAAGTATCTAGGTGGAAATGTTTCGAAGGGCGGGTAACAGGTAATATTAAGCCGGTCCACAATCTATATTCGTATCCCAGTTTTCATTGTTTCATACCAGCGAGAACGATCCGGAGTTGAGGAGACATGGCGGCAGGATCATTCCAGGCAGACGATGCGAAAAAGGCGTCGTCGCGACGTCCAACGGCCCACCCATATGCTGTGAAGTCATGAGCCACAGCACCAGAGGTCCTCCGAGTCCGTTGTGAAAATGCCTATTGAGGGGTGGCCCGGCTAGGATAGAGTGCCAAGGTATTGGGGAGTAAGCTATGAAAGCCAAGTGAGATGTGGTAATTGGATGTGTCATGATTGGTAGTAGTAGACGATTGCTAATAGGGGAACTTAGTATATATATAGCTTGCATGGTGGACTAAGAAATGTTGCAGATTCGACTACTACCATGGCCTCCTACAATTGCAGTGTAACTCGCTCCACGTCCAGAGCTGATGTTTCCGCTATTGAACGATACCAAACGGTACTCGCTACAGTGAGTTCCTCACTTATTTCATTCATATATCACAACAAATTTTGAAATACTTACGTTCTGCTACTAGCCCAATGCGCAATTCGTGACGGGCATGTATTTTGCAACTAATGTGAAGAAGCCGATGTTCACCGAGCTTGTGCTGGAATACGGGCACCCTTTTGTGTCCGCCTACATCGTGACGCCCTCCTTGACAATCAATCGCGCCACATTTGGCGCGATCAGAAATCCTTATTGCTATGTCATTTACACGGCGTCGCAACACGACAGCATGCAACCTACAAACACTACCATTGCAAGTGCCACGGAGTATATTGACATCTTTCCAGCTTGGAAGGGTGATATCTTGGTTTTGAAGACGCATGCTGCTGATGGAGAGATCATTGACGCCAAACCTGACGATCAGTATGAGTGTGAGGAGTACCTTTTGGAGGCTATTGCGAGCGGAATCATTGGTATGTTCCACATACGTGATTCGGTTCTGCGTTAATGTTGACTTGGATCTGCTACAGATTGACATATGTATTTTCGACATATATATTTTCTTGTAATCGCGGCAGTAGGCTGAGGGAAGTGTATGAACATTTACGGAAAAGAAGTTGTGTGTAGTGAATATAGTGATTGCTAGTGAGAGCAAAGTCAGAAGGCGTATAATTAAGAAATGCGTGTAATTTGTGTGGTTCCGAGTCGGCATGATGGGATTTAGGTTGAACTGCCATTGAAACCCACGGTACCCATCAAGTACCCGCCCGTCGTCGGTGCGTGCCAGTGCACGTTGCCGTCGTGGCGCGTCGTCATCGTCCCGTTGTAGCACGTCATCGGTGCGTCGTGTGTCGTCGTCCTCTCGTGGCACACCGTCGGCCCATCGCGGCATTTGTCGCGTCGTTGTCATTGTCGTCGCTTTGTGGCACATTCGTCTCCCTGCCGTGGGGTCCTCGTTGTAAGGTCATCTTCGTTGTTCCCTCTGCCGCGGTGTCATTGAGTAGCCATCATCATCCTCTGTAGGGTTTTACGCGGATCGCAGGTAAGGGTACCACGCGGTTACGAATGTAGGTTGATATGATACACGAGAATCTGTAATGGAAACGTCCACAGTCTCAATACAGCGTATGCCGTGGCCCCCATGGAGGGGGGGTCTGAATCTGAAAAAGAAAGCGAACGTCAAACACGAATACTGACAAGCCATTCGGCAACTCAATGAAGTTGAGTTTCTCAGTAAGAGCGACAATAGATAAAGTGGACAAAAGGTGTTGAGTTTCTGCATAGTCGTTCAATAGCGTGCGCACACACACTGTCTTCGTAGAACGCTTACGCACTTGCAACCTCGAACGTCAAACACGAATACTGAGAGAAACGTGACTCGACGCACTTTTCCTTTCGAGCATAATAGTAAGAAGAAAACAGCAGGTTTTTTTAGTGAGAGCAAAGTCAGAAGGCGTATAATTAAGAAATGCGTGTAATTCGTGTGGTTCCGAGTCGTTTTGATGGGATCATGCAGCTTTCGCCGCCTTTCGGGGTATGACACCCCTTTCTTGCATTCAGTTGGACTTTTATGGGAGACAACACTGGGAAGTTGGAGCGGAACAAAGAAGTATAGAGATAGTATACAGATAGTATGTTGGTTCGACAATGTGGTTGTAATTTGTGTGTTTGCAGTGGGTGGATAAAATAATGTAAAGTTTGGCCGGTGAACACGTGATAGCTGTTAGTGACGATGAGCCCCTGAGTGTGAATAAAATTGGGCGCAGACATCCATTGTGCACACATTCACAGATGCTTCTCCCATCGAATTCTGATATTAGCGACTGCATTCTGAATCAGTTACCTCTATGTGACTTGCTATCTCTTTCCCACACATCAAATGGACTGTGTGCTGACATCCTATCATACATCAACCATCGCATCCGATGTCAGCTGGCGGCATTTGTTCCAGATGCTGGGTCATTGCTGTCTGCAATGTCGAAGACGGGAGCCGTGATTGGCAACTCCGCAGCACTTCAATTGACACTACTACAATGTGAAGATCACTGGAGTCCTCAGAATCTCAATATCTATGTGCCCTGCTGGGGAGAACGGGAACTAAAGGATCATCTTTTGCAATGTGGATTGGTGCAAGCAGTAACTTCGGATCAAGTCTGTGATGGAGCACGAGATGTTCACCACTTCACTTCTAATGATCACCACGTCAGGGTGATCGTGTCTACTTCAAATTCACCACTTCTGCCGATCTTATATTCCCACTCGACACTAATGATGAATTATTATTCATCAGACACATTCTTCATTCCATATCTGACCCTCACTTTCTGTAGGAGGGGAATCATCAATCCGTTATGCTATGGCGACCGCAGGAGGTATCATTCTTCCAGGAAGGAAATTCACAGTCATCAGCGATCTAGGTTCACCTCACAAAGTGCTGTGAATTCAAGGATATGGGATATTTTGTATAGTGAAAGGACACATACGTGCTATGAAGACAGCTGGTGTGCAATGAAGATTCGTCAGTCGAGCGATAGAGGTTGGGTAAAGTTTGGTTTTGGAGAGCATGAAGATGAAGAACCTAAGGTCCGGTGGCGTTTGGGGGGGCTGGGATGTAGGATGTCTGAGTACAGCTATGAACAACCGTTTGTGAGGATGGTGTAGTAATAATACATTTCATAATGGCTCTTTCTCGAACTGCTCAGTGTATTTCCGATGTATCAGATTCTAATGATTTGTAGTTTGCAATTGCTCTCTGCAAATTGGAATATTGATGCTACATTTGTATGATGAAACACTTGCATTTGTTGGTTGACTCGATTTCGAAACATGAATACATACTATACATACATGGGGAAGGCAAACATACTCGTATTTGTACAATTACTGACAGTGACAGACGTGAAACATTCTTTTACACACGTGAAACATTCTTTTACTCTGCGAGACGACGTTTTGGGAGCCGCATGTTCCGTATCACATCCGAAGCTGAGGTTTGAGTAGCATTGGAAGATGTTCCAACACCGTCATTGCGCAGATGTGTTGGGTGGCGACGTTCTACCTTTAGGGGCGAATCTCCGTCGAGTACACGGAAAGTATGTCCAATAATTTGGTAAATCTGTACTTGGTTCGGGTGAGAGCGCTACTCCATCGCAATGGGAAGACACTTACGCGTTGATTTCCCCAAATGAACGTATGGAGAGTTGCGCGCACCATGATGAACGTGCCTGGCCTAAATGCGGAGTACCACTCGCTAGGATGGAGTAGCTTAAAATCCTGGTTCTTGAAGTCCAGTTGCCTCAGGCATGCTCGGTCATGATGGTATAGCGACCCCCTGTAATCGGGTAAAACACTAGGGTCATGAGTAGTGTCAAGTGTAACTACAAATTTATAGCGTTGATAGTGTGAGACGAAACATTCGTGTAGTTTGAACGGACTGTTAACATACGTTGTTCAGTAATGTAAACATCATTCGATGTTCCTCTGTCTGCCTCGGATAATTTGATTTTCTTTGCTCGTGTTGCTCGCACAGGTGTTTGCCATGGCACCTAATTTTTTTTTAATAAAGTACGATGTAGAGCCTGTGAGAAGAAAATGTATGACATATAATGGCTCAGTATGAACGATGATAGCGTCGTGTGGCGCGCCTTCATCATTTACGGAGTTGACGGTCCATTCCTTGAGTTGACGTTCCTTTGAAACGGTCTCAATGTGTGTGAAAACAATGAAACAGGTTGAGATACCTTCTTTTGTTTTGCTAGTTGGACTTCATCCGCCATGATGACTTCGGAGAGAGTGGCCAGTTGATCGTGGAATATCTCAGAAAGTTCCTCAGAGGCGAGTGTACCTTTGCTGAGAGCGAACGCGCATTTAATCTAGTTTTGTCTTCGATGAGAGCAGGCTGTAAGATGTGACCAATATGATTAAAAATCACATTGCCAGTTGAAAAGTTGAACCATACTCGGTCGGCTGAACCAATGTAGTGCACCCCTTTGGCAGAAAACTTCGTACCAAATCTCTCCGGCAGAATTTCGCCTACCAATATGGTTTCCAGTTCTCCATGACCATCGAAAGGTTGGCAGTACAACACGTTGGATTCTGGTCCTGATTTCAATTAGCGATTTGTATGGATAGTTTTGATGTTAACATACCATCGCTTGATTGTATGAAATCAACGTTGTATGATACCTTGGCAAGGACAGAGTGTTTGTCAAGTGTGTGGATGTATTCGACTATGTCAGCATCAGAACCCAATTTAATGTGATTCTCGAAATACTCTTGAGCCTTCTGCTCTTCATTCTCTGCTTGGGAGGGGGAGATAAGGGAAGCGGTTTGCAAGATCCTCTGTGATGAATTCGAAGAATGATGTACATCCGTCTCTTCATCTGTCATGAGATGGTCTGTGGGAGGGGGACCTGAAGGATTCAAGATATAGTCGCTCATGATGGTTGATGGTAGAGGAGCGAGAACAAAGGACGAATACTACTTTTGTATCCGGGACATAGGGGCTCATGGCAACATATGAAGTCATAGTAGGCTCCTTATTGTGGCGTTAGGGGATGGCAACAACTTGGGGAACGAACAAGTTACTGTTTACTAGCATGGACATACCGTACAGAACCAAACGTTGAAGCATACAATGAGTATAATAAGGTGTTCCGCCCAAGCGGTGTTAAATATGACTGAAATAATGATGTCGTGAAAAACAAAGAAAGTGCCAGTGAGAACAGTACTGCGGCAGAGCAAGTCGCATAGAAAACCGAATAAAATTACATTTACATTCGCAATTGAAAGGAGAAAGTAAAGCAGAAGATGTAATCTGTTTTGTTTGAGGACATAGCGTTACGGACTTTGGAAGAGAAAATTAGCACGTAATGATGGTCGAAGTGTTAATTGAAAGAAAAAACTTACGTGGAATATAACCTACTAGTATGCGGAACTCATTCATCAGCAATATGAGCGAATAAAAGATGTACCTGTGACTCACGAATGACTGCAATCATCGTATATGGAAACGGCGGGAAGCAGGACAGAAAGCTCGGTATGTTGGACCCGAAGTCAAATGCGGCACAAGTTGCCGATTAAATTCCGAGTCCTGTTGATGATTGAAGGCTAGGTAGATCTGGTTATATTAAATTACCACCTGATGGAACGACAAGAGGTGCGCAATCATACGAACCGTATATGGTTACGTTAGGGTTACAGTTAACTCACTGCCGTTGACGATCACTGTCTGTCGCCTTGAGGCGTTTCGTGCATGTCAGATGATCTCGGTGGAGACCATTTGGAGATTTTGAGCCACACTCCGAGACAGCCCGTGATTAAGCAGGTCAATTGATGAGTTGTATCAGGTTTAGCGCTTTGCCCCTTGTTCGTTTTTGTCGATTTGTGAAGCAGGGAGTACCGAAAGCGTACAAGAAATTGATGGATATGCAGTAATAGGAAGGCATGCTGCAATTGCCATCCTTTTTTTTTGTAGCAGGCATGAGCTGTGGGGGTTACATATTCAAATGAATTGTGGAAGACAACTTGAAAGAATACGACGTACATAATAGGAAGTGTCATCTATGTTGGTGTGGACTGCACGGATGGAATGAAAGAGTCGAACGTGTAGAGGAAGAAGTGCGCTTTTCGACCGTTGAATACTAGTGGTAAAGTACACAGTTTCGCGTCTTGAAGGCCAGCTTCGATGTAAGGACTGCCGTTGTTCTCACGTCCGTCGTAGTTCCAAATCTTCCGCTCTGCACAAAAGTGTGCTGAGAAGTGGAAACCACCAAAGTATATGATGGATGTCAATTTGTAATGTGCGGAACCTTGAAGATATTGAAAAGTGAGGTTTTCGCACGGGGACACAGAGTAATCTTCGAGGACCTCGAAATATAGAACCGGCGGTAGTGTTGTTAAGCAGATAGTAGTAGTCATTGATGATTGACCTTCGCGTACGCGTCTACTAGAACAAGCCGGAGTACACATTGGAGAGTGTGAATGATGTTGTTGTGAATGACACCAACGGTCCAACCAGGTGTCGATGGTGTCGTTGAAGGGAAAGGTAGTGGATGTGGAGCAAGGCGTGCAGATGGTTGGGAAGATTGCTCCAGAAACGATGGAAGGATGTGTGGTGCACGCTCGATCACCACATGCGATGATGAACGCACAGTGTATGTTTTGAGGGGGAAGCACTCGTTCAAGAATTGAACTAGCTGCAACCCCCACTTGGCCTGTGCGAGGAAATACCTCAGGCTCTGAGGTGCTGAGGTTATCTCGGAACTGATCACGAAGGCTATCAAATAAGTCGTGCCGGAAGTTGTTTGCATGATCACGAAGAATGTTTTGAAATGCTACTCTGAGTCGCTCTATATGATTACATCCAGTGTTCCATCTATACTTGTGATTAGATGCTGTCTTGCGATAGGCATAAAATAAGCTCATGAAAACACTATCGTATGCACACGACCAATTTTCTGCCGACCAATGACATCCTGCACTGAGAGGAGGGGTTATTGTGAAGGTTGGGGAGATGGGAGTATATGTTTTTGTTTCTGCAGTCGGAAGGGTTTTAGGTAGTAACAACGTGAGCGGGATTGACGGTGGGACATCATCTGTGTTTTTCTTATGATGTTTAGTATGCACAACGGCATTAGCTACCAACATATCTGTATCTTTGTATGTCCTCTTCTTACCACTGTAGGGTTTCGAAGGCGTGGAGGACCTGACAGTTCCATCATCATACCTCACTGTTAACTTTCGTATTCCGCCCTGTTCTGCTTCAGGATCAGGGACAGTGATCATGTTTCCGGGACGTAAACAATTTCGCACATATGTATTGTGCTCCAAGGCGTCGAAACGTCGAACCTCGGCAAGCAAGTCAGACTGCAATGGCTTGTTCAGTTGCTGTAAAGTGACAGGTTTCGTGATGAAAAGACCATGTTGTGTCCGGGCTCTGGAAGCAGCCACATAAGCAGCGGATCCTCCTTCAGAAAGATCTACCAATACCTTAGGCAACATTTTTCCTTGTGCAGAATGACCTGTCACGGCAAACGCGGGTTGTATTGGAAGTTGGTGTCGAGTGATTTTTATTTTCTCTTCGGTACCGTCCGGTTGCTTGAGAATAGTAGTGAAACACCATGTCACAGGGATAATCACAAACCATTTTGTTGGCAATCATGATAAAGTGACTTTACTGTGCGGAAACTCAACATAAACCCCTTCAGCGTAAGTAAGACCAAGTGAGCATTTGTTCGTGAACACTTTGCGTACAATGCCTTGCGATCCATTTGTAATTCCAAGGTCGGTAGATAGATTGCGCAGACGTAGGATGACAGGCATGCCCTCATAAAGGGGAATGGAAGAAGGAAGAGAGTTTTGGACAGAAGTCATGTTAAGTTTCAGCAAGTATTGTCTTTCCGTTAGCGTGAGGGGCCTACGAGAACACTTATCTAATGAGAGACAGTCTACAAAATCATCCATCTTCAATAACTCAGCTTTCTGTTGATTGAGAATTTCACGTAAATGGTTTGTTGGTACAATTGCAACCGCGTCGGTATTATTGGTTGAATCCATGTCGATACCGTTTTGTGTCACGTGAGATTTAAGCGCGCGAGTGTTGAACAAATCCATATCTGCAATGGAACATTCACGTGTGCGTAGACGACAAACAGCGGCGCCATATTCAATGTCATCCTTCATCCGTTGCTGCTCGGTGAAGTTAACAACGGTGTTTACGCTCTTCCAAGCTAGACGTCCTAAACGCTTATGAATCTCCTTCTCAGTTGTGCCTGAATAAGGCAAAATGGGAGTGTAAAGTGATGTTGCTCTGACAGGAGGAAATTGAAAGAAATCGCCTGCAAAAATAATAGCTACACCTCCAAACCAGAGATCAAAATGTTCCTTTGCGAAGCGTAAAACGTGATCCATGTCTCCTAGCAATTCAAGCCCTAGTAAAGACATTTCATCTACCAAAACATACTCCACATTTTTCCATTCCTCACGGAGCCTCATTCGTTCCTTGATGGAAATTGACGCTGTGCAGTCCTCGGAGCTTTCACCAGGTATTCTGTTCCCTTTACCGTTATCGTTCGACCTGAATTTGATACCAAATGCCTTATGAATAGTCATTCATATCTCTGACTTCCAAAACTCCCAATTTTTTGGCGAAAATTTAGGCATGTTCAGCTGTCTCGATTCCGTTTGCGATGAATCCGAAGAAGCACAAGATTGAATAGTGGGCTGAGAAAGCCATTTTGCTTCATGCAACAGAGCGACGGTTTGTTGAACATGGAATTGTTCACGGCTATTATGTGAGCGTTGGTTGAGACCGCACAATAACTCATCGAGATCATCAGCATCGGAAGGAGCCATTGTGTTCAAATTTGCCTCAGTCTTTGTAGGAGCAGTACATTGTGTTTGTTTGCATAATCGATCAGCATCTCGCTCGTCCTCACATTCATGAATTGCTTCCCAGTTTTGCATAATCCTGCGGCTCGTTTCAGAGAAAGGGAACATCCTGAAGACTTCCTCCGGATCTTCATCTTTGGAGAAAAGAGGGGTGTCACAGTCGAATGGTTTGAAGTGTGTCAGCGTAAACAATGCCCAAGCTCGCGAATGAGTTGATCTGGGAATAGACATTCCAACCACTCTAGGAACTAAACGACGGGAATTCTCACCGCGACTTTCGTTCGTATGCTCCAAAATTTCATGCGTGTTGTGTAACGGATGCTTCTTTTTCAGGTTGTGTCTGTGAAGAACCCCTAGCCGCATCTCATGTGAGTGTTTATTGCGTCTCGATTTCGTCTTCGTCTGTACTTCAAAACGTCGACAAAATTTGAAAAAGGTTACGTCATGAAGGCTGTCATCTCGATACAGATAATGGTGAAGTTGATTTGCTTCAACCAGTTTACCTTCTTTGTCAGTTGATATTCGTAACTGCAGCTGTTCAGTGTCTTCATCATCACCAGTTTCAGTAACCGAACAACCGTCATCATTTCGAACAAGATAATTCTCCTTAACGTATGTTGTGGCAATAGACGACATGACAGGTATCGTTTTATGAGAGGATATGCTATCATCATGGCCACACAAGTAACATGCAGCTTGCTGTGCGTGAATCTGCTGCTGTCTACTAAATTGTGACAGACATTTGTGAAGTAGTGTTCGAGCGCTATCCACAACCGGTTTGTCGGAACATTCAGCAGGAATGCGGGCAACCGCGCGAGAGAGAAGAGTGAGCATCTTATACGTCTTTGAACCCATTTTCGTGATGTAATCTGATATATAGAACATGGCAGCCTTAGCACTCTTACCAGATAGAATACACTTCAGATCATGATTGTGACGACAAAAGACAAGGATGTACGGGTTAAAGTAGTTTACATTTGCATCTGTACACATCAGAACCACAGAATTGGTCTCAGGATCGAAATGAGAAGCTTCTACAATCTCGTGAGGAAAAAGAAAGCGGCATCTATTCTCATTTCCATACTTATGACAAACGGGGCAACAATGATGTCTTTGCAGCACCTCTCCGCATTTCTTAATCTCGGTAACAAAGACAGAGTCCCATTCATTCAAAATATCAAGAGAGGCATCACCTACAGGCGGAGGATGAGGCGGTCGCTCAACACAAGGCTCGTATTTCGAATCAATCGGAATTTCGACATCGGGAAGATGATGATGGATGATGTTGTCGAAGAAAGCAAAGAATTTCTGTTGAAACTGTTCGTTCTGCAGTTTGTGGTGAATCTCAGATGGATTTGCACCTCCTTGAAGCCATAGAAGAAAATGACCATGGAGAGAACCACGTTCAGCATACTCACAAGTACCATAAAACGCACAGAGATGTCCGAATATGCCACCCGAAGGTGAGGATGCACACTTTTGATGGTCCCAACCAAGTAAGTATTCAAAACAGCAATGTATGGAAAATTCAAAAAATTCTGCAACAGCGACAGGGTCAAGGGCAAGACGGATAGCACGCTCTCGTGCACTCACAAGAGAAGGAAAACGGTCAGATAAATTCACAGTCTTATCACCATACATCACTTGAAAAATGGGACTGTGGGCGACACTGGGATTGAATGTGAAAAACAAGTGAGGCAAGCCGAAGTAACTGAAATAGCTCCAAATCTTGTTACGAATATAAATCTGCGAAGCCTCCGAACCTGGAATTCGTGCGGAAATCATATTGACATGATTCAGAAGATTCAAAGCATGTTGTTCTTCTGGTGTCATGTCAGATATCCTATGCTCAAGTTTGAGGCGGTTTGCAACTTGTTGAAGAACTCCAGGTGATAAACTGGTGAGGTTGCGAGCCACCTGTTCAAAATTATGTTTTCTGCACGTAAAAGCAGTATGCAGATGAGCCAACCGTCTTTGAACAATGTTGAGAACAACAAACATGTAAGAATGATGATACCGAAACGAGTGATCACACAAAGTAAGTGTGTACCGAGCTTGTTGTTGAAATGACAATGAAGTTGGCCTATTTTTCTCTTCAAATCCGCCAATTCCGAATGGAAAGAGAGTAGGGTACATACCAGGTAGAAGATCAGGATTTTGATATTCATCTATCGGTTCTATCCCTCTCTGTATAAGAAGATCTGGGAGAGTAATGTTTTCTGACTGCGGTAGAAGATTACGAAGTGCAGCAGCAGTGAATGTCCGACCACTCAACTTTACACTCTCAGGATCGGATACGCCCATTTTTTCTACCAAAGTTACAGGTTCACATTCGGAAGTAACCGACATCGGTTCACTTGAGTTGTACAATGACATTGCGGGATGAGGTTCAAATCCTGCTGTTTCGTCATCAAAAAGACTCTTAGGATCAGACTGTCGATCCTCAATAACGCGGTCACATAAAGTGGGAAGACACCCATCGTCCGGATAAAGTTGGATTAAATCATGATCTATAGGAATATTAGCGTACAGATGATTATGCTTCTTCAACCATAACAAAAAACCCAAAATTTTCGCCTTGCGCACCCGAAAAGTAGAACGTAATGACTTTGGATCAAATTTGTCCGGACCCACAAACACCACACTGAGAAAGCCAGCAACATCAGCTGGAGTACGAGGTAAAACAGACACAGTGCTTATCACGTTCATGTCATGGGCGCACATATTTCCGTGGAAAATTTTAGGTTGAGAAGGATCCGACGATTGGAAGAGGCGAGTGACATGTGCAGTAGCACAGAAAATACCACAAATCTTTTCTTCAATCCATGTTAGATCATGAAACTCACAAGGTAATTTACCACGATACAGGTCATTTGCTAGCGCCAAGCGTGGAATTTTCGTCTTCAGTAGAGCATGATGACACTCAGAACAAACAGAAATGACAGCACTCTTCACATTGTCACAAATAACACCGTGATTATCGAGCAACAGCCCCTTCATCACTGGATTAACGAAAGAGATCTGCGTAGAACATAGTTGTTTGACGTACTCACTCATTCTTGAATCTGTCTTCAATAACAGACAGTTACGCTGAAGCTCCGTTAAATCGGAACAAAGATTGAGTTCGGTACAGTTTCGCCTGCTTTGAGCACATACCGCACATACCGGTGGCGAAGTCCATTTGCTACCTTCACAATATCGGTTAAGGCAACCAAAGATCGTGTCGTTTGAGACAACCTTAGGCCATTCATCATTATACGTATTCGACTGACATTCCAGTTCTTGTACTTGCCATACTTTCTGCAGCCGCCTTTTGTTACCTCTCGTTGTCGAAATTTCGGAGTCGCATAATGTGTGGATGATGTTGGGATGATACTCATGACAAAGGATGCGAAGAAGTCTAGATTCGTCAGAACAAGCCAAATTGTAATCGAAAGGAAAATAAGCGACAACAATATCGTAGACAACGTCATACCCCATGCATTTCAACGTCCGAGCACGAGAGACAATGTGACTCACAAGAGCAGAACATGTCTTATGTCGACGACCACCCTTGACAGCAGGACGGTCGAATGAGATGGACCGTATGCAGTCATTGATAACTTCCAAAGATGTTTCCCGAAACCTGTCAATCAGCTCCTCAAGAGGACAATCGCACCATTCAAGCATGCATGCGTGGTTCATCATGTTGGATGAATAGACAACCACAGGTGGTCTTCGTAAAACCGCAGCGACATCAGAACCGTACCGATGTTCGAAAAAAGCTGAAATAAGACTGCAAAGGCTGCGTTTGCAGCCAATCGGCAACTCAATGAAGTTGAGTTTCTCAGTAAGAGCGACAACGGATAAAGTGGACAAAAGGTGTTGAGTTTCCGCATAGTCGTTCAATTAGTGTTTTAAAGTCCAGTTGCGGACTGGTCAGGCAACTGGCAACTGGACTGGACCGCAACTGATCGCAACTGGACTGGTCGCACCGGACGCAACCAGTCTTTGACCAGTCCAGTT
>JBBPOK010000517.1:0-21160 GCA_038091415.1 Leccinum variicolor
GGTGACGACGACGACGAGTTCACGTCGTCGTCACGTTGCCAGTGGAGCGAGAAGACGTGGCGGAGAACGGGATCAGGAGACGGAGATGCTGATGGGGGTAGGTTGTCGTTCACGTCGTCATTGTTGTCGTCACGCTGGGGTGAGACCTATGACTATCTGCCTGCCTACGGGAAACTAGTGGCGAGAGGACGCTGGGGAGAACGAGGTCAGGGGGATGAAGATGGTGGCGGGAGTAAGGAACTTCAACGGCGGCGGCGGGCGGCAACGTCGTCCGAGTCACCTCGTCATTGTCCTTGCGTTGTCGTTGTCATCTTTTTGTTGCTGTCTTCATTGTCATCGTTCTCGTCACGGTATGGTTGTTTTTATATTGTCTTCTTGTCGTTGTTGTGGTCGTCGTCGTCATCACGTCGCACATGATCACCTTTCGCAACGTTGAATGTTCAGTTGATGCTGGCCTAAAGACGATATCTGAGCACAACCCCGACAAGTAATACCAGTATTCAGCCTTTCGCATCAACGCCGTCATCATGATGGCAACCAGTGAGATGCTATTCGTGTGGATCAGATACAAACGACTCCGAGTCCCAGAAGTCACTGAGTAAAGTACCACTAGCTCGGGCAGCTTGTACTAGTAGTCGGTCCGCTAGAACGTATAGTAGTCTGATGCGAAGTCGTCGACATCATCATCTGACCAAACCGAGTCATCATCCAATTCCGACGACCGGCAACCGTCGTTCGAGTTATCATCCAACTCGTCTTCTAGGCCTTCGCATCCTGATTCAATATCAACCATCTTCGTATGGTCACCCAGGGCGGCGCCAGGTTCAGCCTGAGTCAATTGTGGTTGCTCCGAAACGGGCTGATCCGAATCGCTCTCGCCATCTTCAATAGGACTTTGGACATGTGCATACACATGCCCTATGCCCAGACCCCAGTGGTACCGCATGACCATGTCGCGGTCAACAAATCTAAGGGGGAAATAAATTTTCTGAGCATTGCAAAGATACAAAATATAAGTACATCTTCTCACCGATTGATGTAATAAGATTTCCAATCTTCTGAATCGTGGGCGCAATGAGACATTGCAATACCATCTGAATGCAACTTTCCGCGTTCGAATGCGGGGATAAGATGACAACATCGGAGTACATCGGTCGGGTCCACAAAACCAAATGCATCAGTTGAGGCCATCGGGGCAAAGCGGACAGCATCAAGGGTAAGGTGCCCCCAGCCTGACGGTTGATCGAGGACCTCGAACCAACGCACCCACAGAAACTCGATGCGTCGTGCCTGGTAATCTCTAGAACTGGGCCCGGTGTATATTATGTTAGCGTGATAGATGCCTAGAACACGCGCATAGCAGAAAGGATGCGTTTTGGGGCCATTAGCCCGTGACAATAGCATTATATCACAGTGGTCTGTTCTTGGGTTCACTGTTTCCGTTTCGCGCTGAAGGTCATATGCGGTGTAATTGAGGCGGAGCAAGGAATGTCGATAAATCCGGTTTCCCTTGAATATGACATTGTTCAACTCGTGGAGCAGGGATTGATCATCGAAATCCCGGCAATCTGTGGCCGGGGTGTGGGTGGTATTGACCTGAGGTCCCGAAGCGTTTGCTTTCTCCTGAGCTACATGGATCTCTGAGATCCGAGGCAGGAGGTGCGCTTTCAATTTCGGTAAGAAATCCTGTAAATGAGCATCTTTCAATGAATGGGTTATTAAAGGAGAGTACTAGACGCACCTTTGCCGCTGGATCATTCAAATTAACTTGCACAAATGTAGTGAGATCCTCTGGAAAGTTTTGAGATACACCGATGACATGATGTTTCTCGGGTACATTTGGAATCGGGTCGTCTGCCGTCAGAGCATCTCTCTGTGTACGAATGCGGTGGATGCGGACTTGCCGGCGCTCGATGGATGCTAGTTGCGTGATGTAAGCTTTGCGGCTCGTTCTTTGGAACCGGCTTTTGCTGGTACGATGCTCCAGTTCCCCCTAAAAATAACAAAAGTGAGTAGAGAAGTACGAGTAATACAACGTGGTGTGACCTACAGGTTGTGTTGAATACGAATCCGTGGTCCCGAACATGCGTATCTGCGCAGCATAATCCCCAAGAGAATGAAGTTTGTAGGTGCTGAGATTGAGAATCTTCGGACGACGACCATTGGAAAGTTCAACTCCATGCGAAAGGTTAGCGACACCTGCGTTTTCACGCGCCGTGCGTCTCCTGCGACCTTCTGCTTCACGACGTAGTTCTCTGGTAGCGAAAGCAGGGCATGTATGAGTTACGAACTTCCGGAGATGGTTGCCGAGTCCTTCTGTCACTTTCTCTAAGAGCTCGAGGGTTTCATCGTTGTGGATACGCAATTTTGCGAGCCCGTGCCAGTGTCCCAGCAAAAACAGGAGTTTGAGAACTTCAGAATTGTGGGGCTCAGGTAACAATCCCGCAAAAACAGGAATCGCGCACTGAAATGATTCAATCAATGTGAATGAGTCCGACAGGAATAATATTATAGTAGTGGCAAACCTGAAGTATGTCTTCAAAATCACGAGCAGCCGTCCGTTTCAACTCGGTGATGTTCCGCCGAAAACGCCGGATAGTATCGCGGCCGAACGTCGGTACTTGACGATAGCTGCAGACTGTGTCAGTTCAGTTCAGCCGATACATCAGGGGAATGGTGAAGAGCCGATATAACCAGATAGTTCTGATAAATACTCATCATTATGCCATAGAAATAATAAGCATTTATAATCATTGAAATGTAATTTCCATACTGAGTGCACATTATCTATACTGATATGTATTTATCATTAAGATGACTGATTACTAGTAAATGATCATTTATTGATAATTCTATATCATTCAGATGATGAAAGATAATGAATCATAATATAAAGATCAACTAACATCACCCTGATGGTTCATGAGCATGCAATATCATATGATGATCATCCATTATCTGTATGTAAAATACAGACATAATTTGATCAAATGTTAGATGTCTGGCTAGATTATTATCAAGCATACCAACCCTCTCAATCAAAATAATGCATTACCAATAGTGGAGAGTGGATATACCAGATGGTTCTGATAAATACCCCATTTGTTGATAATTCTATATCATTCAGATAATGAAAGATAATGAATTGTTGTGTAATCATCAATCATCACCATCCTGATGGTACATGAGCATTGAATACCACCTCATGATCATACATCATCCACATGTGAAATACAGACATCCATGACCAAGTTTGATCAAATTTCAGATGTCTGCTCAGATTATCACCAAGCATATCAACCCTCTCAGTGAAAATATTTCATTATCAATAATGAAAAGCTGATATAACCAGATAGTTCTGATAAATAGCCATCATTATCCCAAAGCATTTATAATCACTGGAAATTCATCTTCAAACTGACGGCATATTATTTATACTGATATGTATTCATTGTTAAGATGGCTGATGACCAGTAAATGATCATTTATTTACAATTCTATACCATTCAGATTATGAATTATTATGAATTATCATATAATGATCAACTAACATCATCCTGATGGTTCATGAGCATTCAATATCAAAAGATGATCATGCTTTATTCACATGTAAAATACAGACATCATTTGATCAAATGTTAGATGTCTGCTCACAAAGAGCTAATATAAATTGACAGATATTCACTTTGAGAGTAGATGATCAACATTGATATGTAATTAGGATCTTTATGATAAACAATTGTGATGCATCACCTAGGACTGGCCTTAGATTATCAGCCAATTATCCTTAGTTTGAAATACAGATATCTACTTCCACATTTGATCACTCAGAGCCAGCATAGCTACATTTTTGGCTATACTACTGTCAAACATGCCAACAATATCAAACAAAATATTATTGACATGTGACCCACAATGATTAGATCACTTATGCTCTGTGTTCTCTAGTCTGAGCATTATCAGGAGGTGATGTATGTAAAATCTTGACCTCGTAGTACAGCAGTTGTTCCAATCAGTAAGACGAGAGCGACACAGGGGAGGACAGCCGCACGTCAATCACCATGTTGGCGCGTTGTCCCGTGCGTCTCGGACTCGGTCACATCAGGAGAAAATCTGTCTCAGGAAAGGTCCGGGTCAGCGGAATGTTTCATCCCCGCGCGTGTGTGTTGTGTAACGCACATGAATACACACACATCCTCTGCACAAGACCATGGACTCAACGAGTTTATCAACGTATTAGCCAGAGAAACTAGCATGTACGATACAAATAAAAAATATCGTCTTCGTGGTCGTGAGTCGTCATTGCGACGTGACGGTGCTGTTCTTCGCAGTGCAAAGAACCATTGCAGGTAAGTATGCCATCTGACATGGAAACATACTCAGGGCACTCGGGAAATGATCAGCTTGACGCGTCTCTCGTAGACATTTCGCCTTCTCAGTATGACTCGGACATGTTGGCAGCATCATCGAGTCACTTGGCACCCGTCCTCAGTCCGCACCCTCGTCTCGCCTGTCATCTCGTCGCCACCTGGTCGCTCCTCGTTGTCCGTCGTCGATATCGCGTCGTCTCCGTTGAACCCCGAGACGGCGCGTTCAGCACGTGCGAGGGAGGAGGGAGGAGAGAGGGACGCAAGGGGGAAGGGACGCAGGGAGGGACGCGAATGGGACGATGTCGCGTCGTCGCGATATCCCCGTTGGACGCCGCGGCGCCGTCCGCTTATGCGCACTGGCAGGAGAGAGATGAGGGGTGGGTGTGCGTGCGTGCCCGTTTGGACACGCTGGTGGAGGGAGAGGTAGAGCGGGGGTGCACGTCAAGAGGCAAGGAATCCTCGTCGTTGCATCGTCCCCGTCGGATGGCGAGACGGTGCGTTGCGCGTAGGTGCAAGAGTGGGAGTGGGAGGGGACGCGGAACGCGGGCAAATGGAGGTCGTCCCGTTGGACGGCGTGTGCGCAGGAGAGGGAGGGGGAGGGGATCCGGATGGGACGAGGTCAGGCGTCCTCGTCAGTGCGTCGTACCCGTTGGATGGCGAGTCGGCGAGTCTTGCGTAGGTGTAGGAGTGGGAGTGAAGGGAACGCGGACGGGTCAAGGTCGAGGTTGGGCAGGCGTCGTCGATACTGCGTCGTTTCCGTTGGACGACGGCGCGTTCAACACGTGCGCAGGAAAGTGAGAGGGGGGAGGGAGGGGGGAGGGGGGAGGGAATGAGGAGGGATGCAGGCAGGCAAGGGGCGAGGGAATCAGGGAGGGAGGCGGATGGGACGATGTCGCTGGACACTGGCAGGAGATGGACGAGGGGGTGGGTGTGCGGGCGTGCCCGTTTGGACACGCTGCAGGAGGGATAGGGATCCGGATGGGACGAGGACAGGCGTCCTCGTCAGTGCGTCGTCCCCGTCGGATGGCGAGTCGGCGAGTCTGGCGTAGGTGCAGAGTGAGAGTGGAGGGGACGCGGACGCGGACGGGGTCGAGGTCGAGGTTGGGCAGGCGTCGTCGATATCGCGTCGTCTCCGCTGGACCCCGAGACGGCGCATTCAGCACGTGCGCAGGAAAGGGAGAGGGAGGAGGGAGGAGGGAGCTTTCCCAACCGTTATCCTAAGAGTGCCTTCTGGCGGCTCATCTGTAGTCAGATCATACGCGAATGACTGCTTCAAGCCAGGACAATGCCAACGTCACGTTCCGTCTTTCCCGAGCCTGTCTTCTTCAGCAACGCGTGACTCTGCCCGTTCGTTCCCGCCACATGAACACCCCAGCAATTGCTGCAGCCGGACCGAACGCGATCGTCCCAAGGCCATGCCATACAAGGATCCCGACGAAGCTGAGCACCCCGTCGGCCACCCAAAGTGTCGCGAGCATCATCGAGCTCATGGCGAAAATGATGTCCAACTTGATGAACTCGTGCGCGCCGTCTGAGAGGGAAACCGTTGCCGGATTGATCACGTTCGCAATATTGATCGGTACGAAGAGCGTTCGAAGGGCTTCCATGTCAAGGAGGAGAGGCCAGACGTAGACAGCGTGGAGAAGTGTAGAGAACAAAATGGTGAGCACGAGGGCAGCCATGACGATAGAGTGACCCGAGTGGATGTTTGTATGCGAGGGTGGCGAGGGTGACAAGGAAGGGAAAGCCTTGCCAGATAGCGGTCAGCGGTGGGTCGACAGAATGAGGGCCGCAGGAAAAACGTAGCCGACGGGGAATCGAAAGAGAAGTGATCCAGCGTTGGCTGGGCTGATTTTTGAGGGTGGGTTTGGGGTATGACTCGGCCGGATAGAAGCAGCGCCAGTAACAACGAAGAGGAGGGAGTAGATGGGTATGATCACGCTCATGGAGAAGAGTTGGAAGAGGACGCCGACGAGGGTGGGCGCGCCGAGGACGAGAGGGCGGCGGTCGCGAGCGATTTCAATCAAGGGGACTAGGTGATAATACCGATGGCGGGAAAGAGGACGGCAAGGGGATAGTAGGCTTTATCCATGAGGTCGTGGAGGAATGAGTCGGAAGGCAGAGAAGGCAAGGAAGGAGAAGATGGGGAGGGGGAGTAACACGTCTGTCAGGCGAGTCGCTGCAGGCGAAAAGAACAACACGCACGAGTGAGAAGCTTCCTGAACTTGAAGACCATATCGATGTCAGAGACGAATTGTAGCAGCCGAATAATAATGTGTTTTGGAATGAAGACAACGACTCGGATGTTTTTGGCAGTTCGCTGATAATGAGCTCCGAAAGTGGGATACTACATTCGTGTCTAGATACGTGAATACAACCGAATTCTTCTCCTGATATCGAAAAAACCGACAACGTAGGACGTCGACTATCCGCACGCTATCCATCGACTCCTCTAACGGTGTCTCTGCCCGGATCTGAACATTGATGAAACTGTCCGTCGCGACACGTTTATACAGCACGCGCCCCTCCGAAGCAAGTAACAATGCATCGAACGGCTGCTTCAGTCGAACGACTAGCCGTAATGCACGCATGGCTAGATCAATTGAGGGAAGAAATCCCTGTCCAGAAGGGGACTGATCCAAGGGTGGATGAGCTTCAAGCCGTGCATTCCGACCAAGTCGTCGTTGGTCTCGATGCGTATGTCACCGAGGACGGGAGTAGTGGCATGATCAACATGAACGATTGATTCCGATCCAGGTTTCGCGGTGATAGCGGTAAGGGATGTCAGGGAGAAAACAAGTCCAGGAAGGTGGAGTCGACCAGTCATGATCGAAAGAGGGGGAAGGTCGTGCAGCCGCTGGTACAACTGAATGGCGAGTAAGGGGTCTGGCAAGGATGATTGCAAGGCCATGACCATCCTGTCCATCTCGGCGGTCTCGATCGGCTGCGGAACGTGAGGGGGCTGGATCTGGTGATAGACAGTGAGGTCGGGAGGGAGGTAGCTATTGGCACTGCTACTCGAGCTTCCAGCCCGAGTCCAGGAGAGAAGTGTGACGTTATCCGACTGGGTCAAGATGTACTCCAGAGCACGACGGACTGCCCGCGTGCCCTCGCCATATATAACTGGGAGTGAGACATCAAAGATGCCGAACAGACAATGTGCGATATCTTCTACCCGCGTCGTCTCGCGACTCGAAGCCAAGTACAACTTCTCGCGCACCCTGGTCAGCCCTGGCTGAAGCGTTGCGAGGGCCTGGGTAGCAAAATTGGTTGCCTGTTCCATCTCGGTGAGGATTAGGGGTGATTCCTTGTGATTGAACATGTCGAGATCAAGGTATGGCTTCCAATCTTCCGTATAGAATTGTACGACCTTCGATGCGACGTACTCTTGGTATGTCCATCCACAAGTGTTCCAGATGCTTTTCCACAAAAGGCCCTTTCTTTGCGGTTTGGAGTGGACACCGAGAAGATGGACGATCGTGAGCGCCGCACGACAATACCACTGCAACATGGCAACAACAGATTCTTGTTGAACTCCCTTGTCGCTCTGGTTGACACAGCACGTATCACTCCATCCCCACCGGTAGCGCCGAGACTGCACGAGCTTGCCAAAGTTGATGAGTTTGTCGGGGATGCAGGGAGTCCATAGATTAGGGTATTCTCGACCATTTGAAACGATGGCTCGTGTGGCTGCCACCTGTGTGAGAACATCACATATTCATAGAACTTCTCCACCTCCTGCTCGATGCGTACACAGTCGAGCCGATCGGGGATAATCATGGAAGACCGCAACTGATTGAACATGGAGCACTCCTCGAAAGCTGCCCGTTGCATTATCTTATCATAGAGACGACCAGTGGTGGTGTCGATGAGAACATGGGGAATGAGACGGGTTGTCTGTTCGACGACTTTTCGGATCAGTGGAGTCGTGTCGAGATAACAATGCCGCATTACCCCAAGCTTGTGGGTCAGGTGATTTCTCCATCCTCGACAACATCGTCTCAAATGCCTCAAATGCTTCCTTGTAACGCCCCAGGCTATGTAATATCGTATGTTTCCTTTTGTACCCCTCGTAGTTCGATGGGTCGCGTTCAGTCATCTGATTGCCAGTGTACAGTCAGCGCCGTCAACTCGGGATGCCGCGCGGATCAATTTATACCTGGGTGAGTTCATCCTCCAACAATCCTACTCGAGCCTCGCAGCGACTATGATGTCACTGATATTTGTCGCCCATCCCGTCAGCACACCTTCCGGATGCGAGGGATTAAGCGACAAGACAGTAGAGTAAGCTGAAAGAGCCTCCTTATGTTTCATGATGCCTCGTCTCCGATCTCTCGAAGTCTTGATACATATCGGTGTGTGAATTCTGATGGTAGGGATTGAATATACAATTCTAGCACAAGATACAAAAGCTCACCTTTCAGCCAATCGACGACTAGTTCGTTACGCCTCAGTAATCCTCAGTCATCGCATTCGCAATATGGTGCGCAGCATCATATATGCGACCGTCGGCGTACAACGTTTCGCGCTCATGCTTCTTGTCGTATACACGGAGTGCACATTTGCATGTGGCGAATTTATTACCGACTTCCTGGACGGATAGCTCGAGCGCATTTATCTTTTGCGCAATGAATTCTGAAAACGTGTCGGATCACCGTCAGTCGGGATAGCTCAAAACGCACCTGAGCTCTGTTCGGGTCGATCAACGTCAGCGCGTAGTGCCCTGACAGTCTGGGTCAATCGATCGACTGGACCTTGAGATGCTACAAGCACGCTGCGGAATTCCTTGTCCGATTCATCGAGATGAGTGATTTTGCGATCTAATAAAGTGTTAACGAAATGGGTTTGAAGGCGGAGAGAACGCACTTGAGGATTCATTTTGTGCACGAAGGGACTTGATGATTTCATTTAGGCCCGTCTTTTTCCTCGTTGGATGTAGCAAGCCGGTTATGTAGTTCTTGAACAGTTTTCTCGAGAGTCGCTATATCGTCCTCTGGTGGAAACGAATATCAGCACAGTGGAGTCTTGCAGATAATAAACATACTTTGACGGGAGTCCCGTGCGCGTAGGGACTGGACTGTGTGTTCGAGATCGGTCTTTTCAACCCTCAAGCGACGTATCTCTTGCTCCGGCGGGCGTACCTAATAAAGGGCAGATTGATAAGGACGTGATTTTATATGAGTAGCGTTACTCACATCGTCCGACCGGTAGGATAAGGGAAGAAAGTTATAAAGATTCTGCAGCGTGACGTTGTGCCCTCCAGCGGTCGCAACGGCGTTGCTTGGCAGCGAGATGGCCATGGACTTGATGTCGTGGGAGTGGTGGATGATGTCCCCAATTTGTTGATGTGTCGTAGCGTCCCATAGTGAGAGCGACGAATTCGCGGAGGCTGCGATGACTGTGTCGTTGCATGTCAATGCGATACAGCTTGGTCGGTCGTCGCTGTGAATGCGCCATTTCGCGATCGTTTTCTTGGTGGACACGTCGAGACAGTAAATGTCGCCGTCTTTGGAGAAGGCAAAGAGGCGGTTGGAGTCGCTCGCCCAGGTGAGGGATCCGTTGAAATACAAGTTGACTTGAATTGGAAAGTCTGCGAGGACGTTACAGTTGCTGCCGTCGTAAATCCGAACAGAGTCGTGACGCCACGTAGCAGTAGCGATGCGTCGTCCGTCGGGAGAGAATTTTACTGCAGCCAACCAGTTGTCGTGTTTGAATGGACCGAGGAGTCGTTGGCCAACGGAAAACGACCAGACACTGAGCGTCTTGTCATCTGATCCTGGCGCGATTTTCTTCCCATCTGCTGAAATGTCCACCGCACGCACCCAATCGTCGTGTGCTTTGAAGTCCACCACCCTTTCGTGGGTTTTCGCATCCCAGACGATCACTTGACCACTCCCCGTCCCACACACAATCCACTTGCCATCTCGTGTGGCTGCCAGGTCAAAAATTCACCTCCCCCCAGCGTCCATTGGCTTCCCCACCTCCTTGCCATCCTCCACTCGCCATTGTCGGATTTTCTCTTCCTTTCCCCCGCTCACGACATGCTTCCCATCAGCGAGAAAAGCGACCGACTGTATCTCATCTTGAGCAACGATTTCGATTGGCTTCGCGTCAGTTGCGACATTGGAGGAGGAGCTTTGCATGCAACCTATGAACGGAAAACATCAAGATGCGTGGATCTACAAGCGCACCGTGTTCCTACGTACCTTGAACCAGGCGATCCTTGGTACCTTAGAGCCTAACATGACCGCCGCTCGAAATCCACTAGGGAAGTTGATGTCGGTACAATGCGTGTTCCATGCGCCCTCGCTCGACGGCAGAAGAAATCTCATCGGCATGCTTGGCCTGCATTTCCTTGTTGTGCGCCGCGATGATTGCTTCGAGTCGCGCAGGGAGGGAGGGAGGGAGGGACGCGGATGGGACGATGTCGCGTCGTCTCCGTTGAACCCCGAGATGGCGCATTCAGCACGTGAGCAGGAAAGGTAGAGGGAGGGAGGGACGCAAGGGGAAGGGACGCAAGGGGAAGGGACGCAAGGGGAAGGGACGCAAGGGGAGAGGGACGCAGGGAGGGACGCGGATGGGACTATGTCGCGTGGTCGCGATATCCCCGTTGGACGCCGGAACGGTGCGGTCCGCTTATGCGCACTGGGCCACTGGCAAGAGAGGGACAAGGGGGTGGGTGTGCGGGCGTGCCCGTTTGAAAACGCTGGAGGAGGGAGAGGGAGAGCGGGGGTGCACGTCAAGAGGCAAGGGATGCAGACGAGGACACCTGCCATCCTCGTCGTTGCATCGTCCCTGTCGGATGGCGAGACGGTGCGTTCCGCGTAGGTGCAAGAGTGGGAGTGGGAGGGGACGCGGAACGCGGGCAAATGGAGGTCGTCGCGTCGTGACAAGTTCAAATTTGCATCGACCAGCTCTATTCGACAGTGAACGGGTTCGTCGGACAAAGTTTTGTAACTGCCATACTACGCGTGCGGACAAGAGCGACTCATTGAATAATGGCACCTCGTCCCAAACACCCATGGTAGCACCTAGACAGAGGAGTCATCCTTCCAACCCTCAGAAACTGGCCCAGCTGCAAAATGTCAATCTAATGAAATTGCGTCACAAAGCCGCCCCTGGAAACCCCAAGGACAAAACCTTCAGCGCCTTCATGTAAAGGTGCGTCTTGAGATGATGGGTGACGACCGACCAATGAAAGAAGTAGCTCTATGGTTCCGAAAGGTGATGCAAGTCCGTACCAAACATTCGTTCTCTAACGTACCATAGACGACGACCGCGGGCAAGGCACTAGACTGTTGGTTGCTGAACATTTTGGCTTGTCTCATATGGTTTCCGTGAGTTTTTCCTCCTTTCACGATTTCTCCTCGCAGTGAAAGCGGAAGCCGTTGTACTGTTGAATCCTTTGGAATTAACGCATCAAATTGATGATGGATCGATTGTCTTGCTGACCTGCTCACAGTCAGACGGATAACTCGACGGGTCCTCTATTGGCCCTTTTTGTATACTTGTTTAGCTGCAATACAAGTTAACTTACCCGGAGTCTACCTGGAAACTCAGGCTGCATTCTTATTATCCGAAGGGGAAAAAGTACATAGTGTAAACGGACAGCAAAGGCAAAATCAATGTCCACAGTAGTGCTCTATGCGACGAGGGCAGCTAACCGGCGAAGATGGGGCACGTTGAGGTATGCTGGGACATACGTCTCAAGTCCCGAAACCTCGCGAGGGTATGGGGGCTCATATGGTCCAACTTCCTCTGTTTCGGGGGAGAGAAGGAGGTGATCATTACGATCGTTTGCTTGTACTGGAGAGGCGACGACGCGCAGAATTTCAGGGGAAATAGGATTCTAAAACGATGGATGAGAGTCACGCTACTGTGGGCGAGAAAAGATGAACCCACCTCGTATTCCGCGACGTAGTAGTTGCCAGTGGTACACATTCTTTGTATTTGCATAGTACTCAACATCCAGCAAACGTCATAAACGATCTCGATATCAGCGGGCGTTGCCTGTCATTTTGGGTCAGGACTTGGAATGACGGGTAAAGTGTCCAAGGACCTTTTGCAACAACTCGATGGCATCAAGTGTTCTAAGTGGAGTGTGCCCTCTGGCATATACTTGCACCATTCCTCTATCCGTGTGATGTTGTACTGAATTTGCATGGCTTTTGAACAAAATCAGCATCACATCAAGATCAGACAAAAAAAGGTACCTCTCTTCCATGACGAGAAGTTTCTTCTCATTAAAAGATCGTTGAAGCTCGTGACGCCTACCAACTTGAGCAGTTCGGTGCGAACCACCGAATCTTCGACATAATAGCTCTTGAGACTCTTCCAGACCTTGTTCAGCAAGTTCAAAATGTCGTCCATACTAAACGCCGGTTGACTGTTCGTGTTGAGAATTCGATTGAATAATCGACCACCCCCATCACTCGTAGTGAAGCCCGGGAGAGACTGACTCTCAATCAAGGCAGGTATTACCATCTTCGAAAGACGTTTCTTGGTCTCCTGCATCCAAGTGTGGTAGATGTTGTACTCGAGGCTACCAAGGTCATGCTTAACCACGGTGACGAGGCGTTCGTAGTCATTCCAGTCGAACTCGCGAACTGCATTTTCTTCTCCTGGACCGATGCCTTGTACCATATCACTCTCGGCGACGCAAATGAAAGAAAGCATCTCATGTACGTTGGAAAGCCAGAAGATACCAGGAATGATGGCCTCCTTTCCATTGAATGACTGTCGATACGTCAGAAGTGATCCAAATAATGCAAGTGAGAACCAACCATAACATGTGCTTGAATAGCTTCCATGACGTTGGCCAAGAAGCGCTCGCTTTCTGGGATGAGGCCATATTTCCGCATTTCGTTGGTGACGAGGTTGATGAGATTTGCTGGGAAGAGAATCTCCTTCACTGCGGACGGATTCGTTGTGCTAGGTGCAGGAATCTTCAAACCCCTGATAAGCCCCATGAGAACGTCTTCGTCCAAACGCTTGATATCTTGCATAAGTCCGATCTTCTCTTCCGCCATGTCGTCGTAACTGCGAAGATTGGCTGCACCGTTGGTCCGCACCCGGAGAATGTTGTCCTCCCCATCGTAGGCAACAGAGACTGCCCGCTGGCTAAGTGCTTGGCTACGTTTAACATCAATCATCACCTCATCTCCAGACGCTCCATACGCGGAGGGGCTAAGCTGAAGAACACCTGCGGAGCTGTGCCTGCGTTGATGGCGATTGGGTTGGACGGGTGGTACCAGTGAAAGAGAGTTAGCACCATTGGGTTCAGGGATGCGGAGTGCCGGGACGAAAGTTGGAGACGTCGGGGGCTCTCGGGCACCTCTCGTCAGAGCATTGTATGCATTGGCGCGATTGAGTTGTTCCCGTAAATTGCTGACTTCATTCTTGAGGGTAGTAATGACAGAAACGTCTTCTGTCGATCTCATTGGCGAAATAGCAAATGATTTCTCCTGGGATTGTAGCTGAGCAGCTTGCGCGATCACTTCGTTGGTCAATTTCTGAATCGCCTCCTCCTTCTCCGCTGCCTTGGCGGTTGCATCTTCTAGGCGCTTTTCGATGTCAGCTTTTGATTGCAGGAGCTCATCGCGGCGAGACAACTCAGCCTCCGCAGTCTGCAACGCGGTTTGAAGAGACTTGGCTTTGGCATCTGCTTCCTCGTGCTTCGAACACCACTGTTGGATCTGTATCTCAAGCTCCTCGAGTTGGGTTTGCAAAGCTTTTTTCTCTTCCGTCCGCTTCTGCAGCGTCTGTGTAAGTTCCACAACCTTGTTCTCGAGGCGGTAGGAGATCTCCTTGAATTTAGACACCGAGCGCGCCTCAGTCCTAAGGATTTTGAGCTGTTTCTTCGCGAGGCGTCGTCGTACGCAAGATTGTATGAAAATTACGCGTCTTGTAACGGATCGGTAGGAACGACGGTATAATCTGTATATTCGTCAGGATGCTAAACGAGAGGGAAGAAAGGAGGGCGACATACAGTCCACGGAACAATGATTGCAGCAGCACAGCCCCATGTAGCGTCCTCGTCTCCCTGAAGGCTCGTCGCGCCTGTACACTGCGAACACCTAGACGCGCCATGCATTGATACAACGAGTCCATGCATTAACGTTCGGAACTTACAACTCTGCACAGCGATAACTGATCGGCGAACTTGGAGGAACTTCGATCTTTGAAGGAAACCTCGAACACCGGCCTGTAACCTTCTTGCAGCGACGTCTCTGCGGATACTCTCTACCAGCCGCCTTGCCAAGATACCACGCCACCACGTCTGAATTTTGATAGTAGCGCTACGGAGTTCTTGGTACTTCTTAACGGCCATGCGGCGTCGCATGTTCTTTTGCACGATGGTGACGAGGGCGTTAAGTCTTTCAGATCTGAGAGACTCCAACGCAGCAAGCATACCCGCGCGGAAGAAGATCTTAGTAAGACCACCTTGGTACTTGTCAGGGTCGTTAAGCGTCTTCTCCAAGATAAGTGAGCACAGCGGTCTAAGCTCTAGTTTCTGTATCATAGGTTGCCAATCTGATGATGGGACAAGCATGTAATATCTAGGGTGCTATTTGAGTTAGGCACTCAAGATCAAAACGTTACTCACCGTTCCGCAAATTCCTCGTAAGTCCAACGAGAAGGGTATCCAGCGCAACTGATGCGGATAGTCTCCAAAACACCACAAGCACGGAGCTGTCCCAAGACCTGAGAGGGTACAAAATCCCACGGTTTCTTGGCTTCGTTTGGTTTGATGCATCGAATGTAGTGGACGTTCGTGATACTAAGCGTATCCATCAACGTGATTAGGGATGCTTTGAATATCGACCCTTGTGTGGGTTTCTTAATCGCTGCGCCCGGTTTCTTCGGTCCGGCGGCTACCAATGATGAGCGACCTGGATCCGGAATGATTGACGACCGACGAGATCCCCCGCTGCCGGAATCAGAGAGGGAAGGAGAACCAGGATGAGGAAGATCGGTAGGCTTGTCCACCGATTTGACTGAGCCGAGAGCAGTATCCAAAACCTCCTTTAAGAATGGATTTTTGGTGGTTGCTAACAGTACCATATGTTCGTCTGGTACCGTATCCCTATTCTTCTCCAGGAAGCCATCAACCTCATACGTAACGTCTAACGCGTAGTGTGCAATCGTGAACGCAGAATTTCCGAACCGGGGCTTCTTGAAGACAGCTTTATTGGCTGGCTTCAACAGCTGCGCGCTAAGTTTCTGCAGAAAAGAAGCGTCGCTGCCCGAGGGTAAACGGGATTCTTCATCAAGGAGAGAAAGGACACCAAGCCTGCCCTCAATGACGTCGATACACGGTTGGTTGTCTGAGAAATCAATGAACGTCCAGTTAATTTGTTCCTTCATGTATTCTTCCTGTTCAAGCTTGAACACATGCGAATTGAACTATAAGCGGGGAACATCAGACACGCCCCCAAAAAAACTTGATCCAGTCCTACCTCCTGCTGCAGTTTCTCATTGGCGTAGTTGATGCTGAATTGCTCGAAAGAGTTCTGCACAGGGGGATGAGCTAGGAGTGCCGTTGCAAAGAGGTAAGGACTACCTTCTGGAAGTGCTCGAACCCATATATATCCAATACACCTATGAACATCTCCGCACGCTCGGCAGCATCTCCATTCTCTCCGGCCAAGCTTTCGTTGACGATAGCAACCAGCCATTCGAATAGACATGCATACACAAATTTCGCCACGCTATCCCTGACTACCGTTGCCTGCGCGGCATTCAGAGAAGTGACGATCTTTTCGGTGCGCGTAACGATCTGCTTCTTAACCGTCCACTTCTTGAACTCAGAAAGAGTGATCCCCAAGAATCGAGTGGCCAAAAGGAGTGACGGATCTTGCTCATCAATGGAAGATTCGTTTCGTGCCTGGGTAACTTTGACGTTTCCGAGATGTAGAAGAGCAGAGAGAAGCCTAAAAACGGCCCATTGTTTCTCAACACTAATGCCAACGGTCGAAAGAGCCTGCTGAGTGGCGCGGAATTCCTCGGCATCATCGACACCGACAATCGGTGTTGAAGTAGGCCCACCTTGCTTGAGGTAGTGGAATTTGGTAATATCCGTGTCTAGCCCAAGGTCTTTCCGCTCCTTTAGTGGGGCACCCGCGCACAGTTGATAGAAGATATGATAGTTTCGTTCTGTAGTTGGCTGAAAGACGATACGCGACCGCTCTAGAAGGTATGTACGAATGCGTGCACCGACGATTTCCGGTTTTCCGTCGAAAAGAATCTAAGGAGCAGTCAGTTGAAGTGACAACTTGCACATAAAAATGGGCAATCTAACCTGGATATACTTTCCAAAACGCGACGAATTGTCGTTACGTGTCGTTTTGGCATTTCCAAAGGACTCGAGAATCGGGTTCGTAGCTAGGATCTGGCGTTCTATCTCAGTTGACTCATCTAGGGATAGTTTTGTCTTGGCCTTGGCTCCAGAGCCAGGGGGGTTGATCGATGCGATATATCGCATTATGAACTTGGCCTAGATAGACCTTAGAATAAAGATAAAACTAGTGACTAGAGATGACATACGGACTCAGTTTTACCTGCACCACTGTGAAGCATATGAGAAAGTGATAACTGAGAGAGATAAGGAAGGTACCTCTCTCCAGACACGATGATAGTTTGACCCATGCCTTCCTTTGCCATGGCAGTGTACGCGTCCTCGGCGATGGCAAAGAGATGAGGCTCAAGCTCGCCTCTCTTTCGACCACTATAGGCTTGAATAATCTCCGGACCATAAAGAGTGACGCGTTGGAACGGATTAACAGCAATGAGGACGATGCCGCTATAGGTATATATGCTGTGCTGGGCATAGCGATTACGGATCGTGTGCAATACTGCGTGAAATATTAGAATAACAGCGGAGAGGAGGTAGTGCGGTGCACATTACCCGAAGGCTCGTTGAGGTGGGAAAGCGTGGCTAGATCGTCCGCAGTTTCCAGTAATGGGGGATTCCGCAATGGAGGCAGACCTTCCTTTCCGGCTTTAATATCCTTTCCAGTTGTATTGATGACGATTTCCTAGTGAGAGGCAGTTGGATGATGAGGGCAGGACGAAGGCAAGATGGACGCGTACCTTGCCGCGCTCGTCGAAGAAGACGAGTTTGATAGCGTCGTCATTGCCCTTCGTGACACTGGTGACCTCTGCGGACACCCAAGCCTGCTCTTTGTCCTCGAACCAGACTCTGGTCCCCTTGCTGTATATGTTTTCGGCCATTCGAGGGCCAGTGTCGTGGAGATCGTGGTCGTGGTCGAGACACGCCCTCACTGTGGCGTGACGTGACGGCCGTGACAGTGTGCGTTTTCATAATCACGTGATTCTATTTTCTTGGCACGTGCTCGCGTTCTAGGTCACATGATTGAATGCATCGGTGCACGCTAGCGCTAGCCGCCACTGTTACTCTGCTACCTGTAGTTTGCCACCACGTTCGTCGATATCCTTGCACGGTTCGCCTCCCTCGTGGTCAGCAACCCAACCCTCCAGGGCATCCATCTCAACCAACTCGCTTCTGTTCTAAGTTCTTTGCTATTGCTTCAACTATCAAAGACGACCTTCTGCGGTGATCTTCTACCAAGAGGCTGAACGTGTTCAACCTGCTCGTTCACCTCATGCCCGTTCTCTCGCTCAGCTCACATCCCTTGACAACAAAGAATAATCATTTTTCGTCAATACAGAGGATGAGCAGACTGACATGGATGTACTGCTCACTTCACCTTACTCCCGACACAAGACGATGAGACAACGAAGACGCAGAGAGAAAACCGGACACACTTGTGTTGATAAAACTTGTTTCTGAGCGTCCCTCTTGTCTGTCGCGGTGATGTAGGCACTGAGGACGTTACAGAGGATGGGATCGCGAGGTATGAGTACCTATCGGAGCGAGCGGCCACCTCTTTCCCATTCCATGTATCGCACTTCAGCAGAGTTGCCGTATTTTACAAATACTCTGCAACCGATCGCTCTGGCTCAGGCATATCCTGCCGCTGAACCAGGTATTCAAACACTTTGATCACCCTGGAATCACAGTCATTCAAGAACTTCCGATACGTGTCCGGGATGAGCGCACAACCCCGGATGCGAAGAGGCGGTTCTTCGGTTGTCCGCCAGGTCACTTCCAGTCTAGGTGTATTGAGGCCAAGGTCAGCTACAATTGCAATGTAAGGAAGAGGAATGGGCTGGGAACT
Organism: Leccinum variicolor; assembly: GCA_038091415.1. NCBI lineage: Eukaryota > Fungi > Basidiomycota > Agaricomycetes > Boletales > Boletaceae > Leccinum > Leccinum variicolor. The sequence goes on from JBBPOK010000517.1 coordinate 18,572, forward strand.
TTGTCAATGTGAGGATTCAAGCAACTCACATGTGCGCCACCGATCTTCGGAGTCCTCTCAATCTTGCTCAGCGCAAGCCTTGTCAGATATCAGGATCTAGGGACATGCAATCGGCACCAGGCCCAGGATTAAAAATAGATAGGAATGACTTTATCAATAGCCGGCTGAAGATGGCAACACTGGATGGTAAGTATATGTCCGTTGTCAGTGTTGCATTGTCCATTCGTTTAGGCTGCATAGGGACATCAACATCAATGAGAAACGCGAAAGCAAACAACTTGCCTCATTGACAATTGATCAACCGCCTTCTTATCAATTTGTTGGACAAAGGACTCCATGGATATCCAGTGTGAAAATTTCACGTAGGCGTCCTTGAATGCCTTCTTGGCCTTGGTGCCCGCGAGATCCGACCAGAAACCCTCGCCAAAGACGAATTCGAAAAACTCAACCACAGGGATCATGCTGCAGTGAAACAGCTCCGTATCTAAGTCATCATCAAAAGCACAAGGTGCCCGGGATTTCTTCTCGCGAATCACGAACAGAGCTTTGGCGAGTAGCCAGAGTAACCGACTGACCAGCTCGCCGCGTTGCCCCATGTCAATCATTCCACTGTCAACCTTGCTCTCCAACGTATCGATTGTTGTTCCCAGTGAGTTATCATCTTCGTGGAGCCTATGAGGTGCAGCGCACGACAAGAAGGGTTCGGATGGGTAGTAGGTGGTGTAATTACGCGTGCGATCCTCGGTCGCTGTAATGACCACATGGAGGTGGCTTGAAATAAAAGATTCGATGAACAGAATACTTTCCCGGTGACTAGGAACTCACAGAGGGCGACCATATCTTTTGCTGCAACCTCATCAACTTTGGAACTTCATTGGGTGACGGGGGCATGCTGGTTCCAACTCACAGAATGGCGGGAATATTGATTCACCGCAACGTGAAATTCTGGAAGAGTCGATTGCCAGACTTGTTAGCAGGATGGAAGAAAGAAGTGGAGAGGACACTTAGTACACAATGCTTCTGGAGATGCAAAGTCAGCACTTTCGACGTACCTTTAAAGCACCTTCAAAGCGACTCATTTTAGAATAAAAATAGATGATCCGAAGATTTACTTCTCGAACGCCTAAATTTTTATGGAGCGGATGGGCCTAACGACGTCGAACGCGCTTGGGCATACCGCAAGATTGTGGCAGTGTCATATTGGCGCGTTCGCGTTATTTGTTCGAGCCAAACACTGACGGGGGCACAAAAAGGCACGCGCGTGGACTTTCAAGTTCACAATGTCGTGTTTCTCCAACCTTACTCTTCGAGTGCAACGCTCTCCGTCTTCGTACCTCCGCCCCCCAGGTGTTCATTCCTCGTCATCCTGCATCCACTGCCACAGATCCTGCCGCCTCTCCTAACCAAATAATCCATCCCTAACCGGATGATTTCTAACCCTAAGAGTTTGAATGTCGGCGGGAGCATATCATCGTCCAGGCATGGGCAGCAGCGACCTGGGATGGCGTCGCTGACAGGTGAGGTTTGTTGTTTCTGCATCGGGATTCTCGACTGGCGCGTTTCAGGGTGGTACCTCGTCTGCTGTCTTCATTGTCTGCCATGAAACCTCCTTCAAGTGCCTCAACATGTCTCCGGAACGTATCCATCTCGATTCAACGCGCTCCTTCGTCGATGCACGAACAAGTATCACCTTTGTGTCATCTCGGGATCTCTTTCACGCAGCGCAAACACACGCGCAGAAAGCCGATGCTTTCACTGTGTCCAGCGAGCGAGGCCAAAAGGGATGATGATACCGGACGGGCGAGGTACTCAGCGTTGCGAGGGATGACGCGGTGTCGAAGATGAATGCCCGAGATATGTCGCGGTTTTCCTTCGGCATGGCCGGAGGTTGAGCAGAGCACGAACAAGCGGTGGGCTGTAGTAATCACCTGCGACGCACAGCGTGGGCCACGCACAGGGCGCTTTTGCTCGCACTGCCCACCCGTCGTCCTCGAGTTCATCCTTTACCATGAAACACCCTCATCTGTGTTGACCCACACTGTTCTGGTTTACGCACGTGTTCCCAAAGACTAGAGTCTTCGACTTTGTCCATGAGTCGTAGGTGTGTCCTCCAGGGCTACCCTTGCTTCTCTATCCTGGTGCTTTCAAGTCTTGGTTGCGCGCCATGGGCAGCGCCGAGCTCCCTGTTGCCTTCTTGGAAGTCGCACAGTTGCTCGGTGCCGGTGTCCTCAAACGTCGGCGTACGTAGCGAACTCGACATGGTTTCGAGGTGGCTTGGGTCGTGGAACCCCAGTTTGGATTGCACTTGACTTTGAATGCGATACGCACAGGAAGCGTACTCATTGATTCTACGTTTGGTTTGCGAAACTCAACCATCTCAGTTTTGACAGATGCAGCCCTCCCACCCCCGTCGTACTTCAGTCTAGCCACGTATCGTTTTCTCGGCTCCAATTCGCTGCTGGACGTCCTGTAACCGGTCTGCATCGCCTTCATTAGGAGCACAAGTGATTCCTGCAGGATGATGATTTCGCGCAAAGATGGCCAAGACCTGCCTTTGGATCAACTCCCTGTTTGCTTTTCGCACCCTGG
>JBBPOK010000518.1:0-21146 GCA_038091415.1 Leccinum variicolor
CATGGATAACACATACTCCCTCATAAGGCATAGGTTTTAGATTTCCCGAAATGCTTTTTGTCGCCCTATGGTCTCTCCAATAACCCATACTCCCCATAACACATACATTTTGAGCTGTCCCGACAGGTATGCGTTAGGAGGGAGTAGACTGTAACACCGCCGGTGACACACAGGTGGCGCCGACCCATCAGCGCTTCAGCTACTACATATGTACAACTCGCCACTCACATCACTCACGTGAACCCTTTGTGATGAACTACATATGTAAGTGTCTCTTCCCGTGATACCGACTTCAGGGACTAAGCTTTTTCGGGGTACCAAGCAGTGCGGAGTCATATTTCTTCATGAGCGCAGGTTACACGGTGGGTATGTTCATTTCCGTTGAGAAGCTGTCCCTGCCACCTCGGGGACGTCAGATTCTGATCTGTATATAAGGTGCATGATGCCCTATCTATACACACTAACACGATCCCCATCATGCCTCTGACAGATGCTCAAAGCAACGCCTTGTCATTCATGCGGGCTCGTTTCAATACCATATTTACGTACGGTACCGTCGAGTCCTTCGATCAGCGCGCGCGACAGCCAGCGCCGGGGACCCTCCCACCTGATGTCACAGTTCGCATCGAGATCGCTCCTCCCTCCCCCAACCCAGACCCCATTCTTGAGGGCACCGGCGCGTTGAAAACGCCGGAGCGTGTCCCGATGTACTTCTATTCCCTCAACAGCGGTGATGCCAGTGCCAACTCGGACTCGGGCCCACAGGACTCGGAAGATAACACCCGCGTCATCTTCTGGATGCATGGTGGAGGCAACGTCGCTGGCCACCCCACCCAGCAGTCTTTCATGCAATATTACGGTGACCTGCTTCGTGTCGTTGCCTCACAGTCTGGGAGCAAATCCAAATGTGTGCTGATCGCACCGAGCTACCGCCTTGCCACGGGACCTGAGAACGCATTTCCCGCAGCGCTCCAGGACAACTTGGCTGCGTACGACTATGTTCTCAGCAAGGGATACAAGCCCTCCAACATCATAATTGCAGGCGACAGCGCTGGGGGTAACCATGGTCAGTGTGCCTTAATGCCTCCTTGATCCACCTGATTAAATATTTTGCACAGCCGTCGTAATGACCCACCTCATCCTGCAGTTCGGCAAGCCTTGCCCTCACGGCGTCGTTGCCATTGCACCCTCGTCCATCATCGACCAAGACCTCATGAGCGATTATGGTAAACAACAAGCAGAACGCGACATGATCGATCTCTCCGGGGGCGAGAAGTTGACGAAAGCTTACATCGGCGGGTCTGGCGTCTTACCCGCGGATCCACTCGTCTCGGGAGCTCTTTTGCCCTTCTCGGCCGATTGGCCCAAGACGCTCGTCCTGGTCGGCGACGCGGACGGGTTGATCGATTCTTCCCGCGAGCTGAAGAAGCGCATCAGTGCGCTCGGGAGGCCGATCGAACTCGTCGAGTACGAAGAGCGTCCGCATGCGTGGTGGATCATGCCCCAGGTCTTTTCGGAGGATGTGCAGGATTCGGTAGAAAGAATCGCCCGGTTCCTTTTGCTGTGATACTGGTTAAGTAATGGCTATCTGTTGTTCTCAGATGTAAGCCAGTCATGTGTCATGTCCTATATATCTACTTGAACAGGACACCGCACCAGTAGATGCTATGGACTATTCGCTATTTCGGCATTGCCTTCACACCAGACGATAACAAGACTTGATATACATTCAGAATAAAATTGCTCCCATATTTACAATCGAGGGCAGAGAAACATGAGCAGGATGTTTAACTCTGGATCATTGAGATTTGGGAGTTGTTCTTTGCCCTTATTCCCCTATAACTGCCTTCCATGGAAGGGATGGGATACTAGTGTAGTGAATAAAGGGCAAGTGTATATAAGTTGCACAGCTCCAATATGATCCATCAAGGCTGTGAGATTTTGAAGAAAGTTGGCTGGTATTAACTCTAACCCGAGGTATCTCGAGGGAATGTCTCTAGGAAAGGATGACTGGCGACGGAACTCCAACTTTCGGAAATGGACAAGAATTTGGTGGTGATTAGAGCGCGACGGAAAGCCCATCTCAAGCAGACATTATAATATTGGATCTCTCGCGGAAGCATGATCTCAGTGACGGTGACGTAAACAAATACCTACTCCTGGTGGCCACTGGCTAGTAATAGACGCTACGGACTGTTCGCTGAGCATCTCGACATCGCCTTCGCGCCCACACGATAGCAAGACTATATATTCAAAATTAAATTGGATCCTCTGCTTCGACTTTGAGGTTTTGCGATGATGCAGATAGGCTGCAGCATTTTGAGGAAAGTTAGCTGATACCATGTAATTCTACCGGTAATATTAATGGAGTTAGGAGGGATGACCGGTCCCCGGTCCCCAGTGGGACGGCAATAGTATGTTAGGGTCCCGAATCAGATCAAAGATAAGAGTAATGCAAGGCGGAAGGTTGGGGGCGTGTGCGAAAAAAAATCGTCGAATACGACGGGTGGTGGACCAGATCTGCCCCAGATCTTTCTTGAAGAGGATCGCTCAGTTCGTTCTGCCGTGACGGACGCACGGCGCGTCTGCCTATCTCCACTTCATATCAGACCTTGCCAGTGATTGTATGATCAGAAACTGTTTACTGGGTGGTTGGCTCTTGAATAGTTGGCGGGCCGCAGCCTGCAGTACTTAATGCTACCAAGATCTTTGTACGAAGGGACCCAGTTTCGCGTCACGCAGATCGGTAAATCTGGCTCCGATGATGCTGACAACGAACATGAAGACGAGCAACAGAAACACCCGCACACGGGTGAAAAGTAAGTCTCAGGACCTCAGCCTACCGTTCCTATCAGCATGCACTTCCGAAAACGGAACGTCCGGGACCACCCGGTTATGAGCCACGTTTGCCGATGCAACACAGAAATGCACAGACCGCGACGATGAAGAAGCGTTCTAAAGTTAGGACTTCGTGTGAAACGGTATGATACGAAAACAACTGGACGTTTTTTCCTGTTGCTCGACCATCCCGGCCGTTATCAACGGCCCGAATAAGGGCCGTTCTTATTGTTCTTCTCCATTGAGTCGGTTATTGTTCTTCTTCATTGAGTCGGGGACGGCAGATTCTGATTTGTATATGAGGTGCATGATGCCCCATCTATGTGCACTAACACAACCACCATCATGCCTCTGACAGATGCTCAACGCAACGCCTTGTCATACATGCGAGCCGGTTTCAAACAAGCAGACATATTTACGTACGGTACCGTCGAGTCCTTTGAGCAGCGCGCGCGGCAACCAGAGCCGGGGACCCTCCCACCTGATGTCACAGTTCGCATCGAGATCGCTCCTCCCTCTCCCAACCCAGACCCCATTCTTGAGGGCACCGGCGCGTTGAAGACGCCGGAGCGTGTCCCGATGTACTTCTATTCCCTCAACAGCGGTGATGCCAGTGCCAACTCGGACTCGGGCCCACAGGACTCGGAAGATAACACCCGCGTCATCTTCTGGATGCATGGTGGAGGCAACGTCGTTGGCCACCCCACCGATAAAATTTTCATGCAATATTACGGTGACCTGCTTCGTGCCGTTGCCTTACAGTCTGGGAGCAAATCCACATGTGTGCTGATCGCACCGAGCTACCGCCTTGCCACGGGACCTGAGAATGCATTTCCCGCAGCGCTCCAGGACATCTTGGCTGCGTACGACTATGTTCTCAGCAAGGGATATAAGGCCTCCAACATCACAGTCGCGGGCGACAGCGCTGGGGGTAACCAAGGTCAGTGCCTTAATGCCTCTTGATCCACCTGATTAAATATTTTGCACAGCCGTCGTAATGACCCACCTCATCCTGCAGTCCGGCAAGCCTTGCCCTCACGGCGTCATTGCCATCGCGCCCGGGTCCATCGTCGACCCAGACCTCATGAGTGATTATGCTAAACAACAAGCAGAACGCGACGTCGTCGATATCTCCGCGGGCGAGACGATGACGAAGGCTTACATCGGCGAGTCTGGCGTCTTACCCGCGGATCCTCTCATCTCGGGAGCTCTTTTGTCCTTCTCGGCCAATTGGCCCAAGACGCTCGTCCTAGTCGGCGACGCGGACGGGCTGATCGATTCTTCCCGCGAGCTGAAGAAGCGCATCGGTGCGCTCGGGAGGCCGATCGAACTCGTCGAGTACGAAGATCGTCCACATGCGTGGTGGATCATGCCCCAGGTCTTTCCGGAGAATGTCCAGGATTCTGCGGAAAGGATTGCCCGGTTTGTTTTGCTGTGATAGTTAAGTAAGGCTGTCTGTTGTTCGAGTCAGGTGTAAGCATACCAGTCACGTTGTACCAGTACCTCATAGTCGCCCGTATAGACCGTGGTCCAGTTCTGTTGCCCGCCCGTCTCCGTGTTTCCGCCGTTGGCCACGGCCGGTTTTCATCAGACATGATGCCGCACCAACGACCATCTCAAGCGACGTATTCTACCATCGGATCTCTCGTGGCAGCATGATCTCAGTGACGGTGGCACGACGAGCAAGTCACTCCTGATCATGGCCAGTAGACGCTACGGACTATTCGCTGAGCATTTCGGCATCGCCTTCACACCACACGATAGCAAGACTCTTTATACATTCAGAATAAAATTGTTTCCATATCTACAATAGCAGAGAAACACGAGCAGGATGTTTTACTCTAGATCAGATATTGAAGGAGTTGTTCTTTGTCCTTGTTCCCCTAACCGCCTTCCATGGAAGTGATGGGATAGCGTAGTGAATAAAGGGCAAGTGTATATAGGTTGCACAGCTCCAATATGATCGATTGATCCATCAAGGCTGTGGGATTTTGAAGAAAGTAGGCTGTTAACATGTAATCCTACCCCGAGAGAATGTCTCTAGGAAGGGATGACTGGCAACGGAGCTCCAAGTTTCGGAAATGTACAAGAATTTGGTGGTGATTAGCTAGCGCGACGGAAAGCCTCCTCAATGGCAGTGTGTTAGTAGGGCCCTGAATCGGATCAAAGTCCTTCAAGGCACTGGAAGGTTAGAGTGGTTTAAAGAAGAAAACAACACTCTGGCTTTGAGGCGGTTTCAATGCCGCTGGGGAAACTCCTCTCGATTTGATCCAACAAGCGCTGCGCGCAATCGCCTTCTTCGAAGACTCGAACGGGCTAACGAGTCGATCGTGTGAGTACAGTCTCGGTAATATGCCTTTCCCGCACTGTACTCCGCAGGCGGCGATTCCGGTCCCCTGTTCCGTGACCGCCGGCGTCATTGACAGTCCGAGTCGGGGAACCTTGATGAATATCTTGCGGGACAGCCGCGCGGCGTGAACAATTGAATCATCCCGATTAGCTCGAACCTCCAATGACTCCGTAATTCGAGGCAAGGATCAATGATGTGATAAGCTTCTTGACGTGACGAAGGAGCTCAGCGCTCAGTTGTTGTGGTCAACAGACTCATGTATTAGCTATTTACCTAAGACTGAGGTGTACCGTGTGAAATTAAAAGATATGCGGCTCGTACGCGTATATTCTAACATGATGCTGTCCATAGAGCGAGGCACATCACGGGCAGGCCCAAATCAATATAAGCAGCTTGATAGTACCAGGGGCTTCATCGATCATCTTCAACCTGTTGTACCAACAAGACCGCCATCATGCCACTCACAGACGCACAACGCAACATCTTGCCAGCAGTGAAGGCCATGTTCCATGCGATTCCATTGTCCTACGGCACCGCCGAGTCCGTGGAGCAACGCATGCGACACCCAGCAACAGAGACCCTCCCCCATGATATCACGGTTCGCATCGAGACCGCTCCTCCATCCCCTCACCCAGATCCCATCCTAAAGAGCACAGGGATGTTGAAGACTCCGGAGCGCGTCCCCCTCTACTTTTATTCCCTTGGGAACAAAGACCATGCTCCAGCCGCCAACACCCGCGTTATCTTCTTCATCCACGGAGGGGGAAATGTTGGCGGCCACCCAACCTTTGAACTCTGCACGCAATATTTCATACAGCTGCTCCGTGCCGTCCAAGCATCGCAATCAGGAGGAACTGCCAGTGACTGCGTGCTTATCGCACCGAGTTATCGTCTCGCCACGGTCCCGGAGAACGCATTTCCCGCAGCATTGCAGGACGTCGTGGCCGCCTACGACCACGTTCTCGGCAAGGGATACAAGCCGTCCAACATCATTCTCGCAGGCGACAGCGCTGGGGGTAACCACGGTCAGTCCTGAGCGCACCACCGCCCATGTACAGCATTTCATTAATACTGTCCCTTTCATATAGCCATCGTGTTGACTCACCTCATCCTGCAGTCCGGGAGATCCCACCCAGGCGGTGTCGTCGCCATCGCGCCGGCCTCGATCCAGACGAGCGACCTCCTGAGCGACTACGCAAGCACGCTCGCGGAGAACGACGTCGTAGGTCTAGACACGCACGAGAAATTCTGGAACGCCTACGTCGGTACGCCAAGTCCAGACCTGGTGCGCACGGATCCGCTCGTCTCGGGGTCCTTTTTGCCTTTTGGCCTCGATTGGCCCAGGACGCTCATCCTGGTCGGCGACGCGGACCTACTGATCGACGGTTCCCGCGAGCTGAACAAGCGCCTCGCAGCGCTCGGGAGGCCTGTTGAACTCGTCGAATATGACGAGCGTCCGCATGGGTGGTGGGCTCTGCCCCAGATCTTTCCAGAAGATATCCTGGATTCCGCAGAGAGAATCGCCCGATTCGTTTTACAATAGCAACGGTCATTGATTGTAGGTTAGCGGAAATTGTGTTCGTAGTAACTCGATCAGATTGTACTCCTCTGAGATGAAATTGAGCGGAGCGTTGTGCCAATCAAGATGTGCAGTAAAGCGTCAGAACCAAGAAGCTTGGGGTTTCTCGAGCGTTAAAGATCATTCATCAGTATTTGTTTCGCTCACTGGGGTCGCGATAGTACTTACGACTTGATGTTTCGAATTTCAGGCAACGCGTCGTATTGCAGTAATAAGATGATGTCCATCCGAAAAAAGGTCGGCGAAATGTGTGTACACGATATGAGCGGTGGTATGTACCCCTGATCGAGCTAGTCAACGATACACACCAAAACCCTGATAAAACATGGATTAAAGAGCGCGAAACCAAATAGCTCGGTGACCGACCTGAAAAGAAACACTAAAACACAGAACAAGGATAGACAGAGGGATCGAGAACCGAAAACGGCATGGTCAGCGAAGGTACGGTGGTATCCAAGAGGTATTGCAGGGTCGTAATCAAGAGACATGCCATAGGTTAAGGAGAAGAATAAATAAAAACGTGATGTGGTATCCTTGGTCGTGGGATCAAAGCAGTGTGAAGTTAAGGTGCCTACGAGCAAGGAGTGGAGACACCCATTAAGCTATGGGTTAAACTATTACTCTGCAAGGAAGATGTTCGCAAAATATGCAATAAATGTATACATATCGTTTCGGATGTCGATCTCCAGATGGTTGCGGCCAATCGTTGATCAGCGCACGGGGGATAAGGCAATATCATGAGTAAGCCTTGTCAGAGAGCTTGGTGTTGGTCAAGGCGATGTGGTTGTCCCCCTCGAACGAGTCGCGCCCAGCATGGGTAATGTCCACTGTAGGTTGATCGGCAGCCATAGGTGTAGTGGGTCTCGAGGCGACTAAGCCTCCAGTTGATGTCGTGGCTGTTATGGACGATACTATTTGCTGATTATGTGGATAATATGATCGACGCTGCATCTTCCTGAAGTCGTAAGAAGTAAATCTGGAGGTGAAAACAATGTTGAGAGGAGTAGGAGAAGTGGAGAGAAGAAACGTCTTACTGTTCCTCCATTTGCCGCATTTCTGCGCTTAATGAGTTGACATCACGTGGTTTCCGTTGTTTAGCTTTCAGAGGGTTATCCTCGAGTAAAAGCTCTTCGAGTTCGTGGGAAGCATCAAAATTAGCCTTTTTAGACTGCACGTAGATAGCCAATGGTAAGCAAGGAGAAGAGATGGGTGGGGTTGGGAAATTACACGCACATCGGGCGTAAAGGGAGGTGGCAACTCCTTGTTTTCGAGAGCCTGCCAGTCGATGGGCTGGAACCAGGCGTGTTGTCGAATGTCGTCGAAACCTTCGCTTGTTTTACATGCTAGACGTTTGGTCGGATCTCTTTCCAGGAACTGATGTGTGGAGTGAGACAGCGTGAGAAAAAAAAGAAGAGGAAAGGACTGACGCCCTTGATGACCTGCAAGCCGGCGCGACTGCACTTTTTCTCTGCGTCTTCAGGGAATCTTAGGTTATCCTTTGATATTGCGTGGGTCAAATCACTGTTGGTCTTTCCACGGAACGGCCGGCGGCCAAAGAGAAGTTCATACGAGCAGACGCCGAGGGACCACCAGTCGATCGTATAAGTATAGCCACGCTTTGTCAGAATTTCTGGTGCCATGTAGGCCATGCTTCCTGCTACGCCGGTAAGCATGCGACGCTCGGAATAGTGGACGGCGATATTGAAGTCGGTGAGGTGGGCATGGCCACGCTCGTCGAGGAGGATATTGTCGGGTTTGATGTCGCTATAAGAGGGTATAGGAACCGAACGCGAGGGAGAAAGGAGGCAGGACAAACCGATGTATTATGCGGTTCTCATGTAGGAAAGCAAGGGCAGAGGAGAGCTCTGCGACGTAGAACCGAACGGTGTGTTCTGGTAGAGCACCTAGGCGGTCGAGATGGACTGTGGGAAAAGAAGAAGGTCAAGGAGGGGAGGGGAAGAGAGGAAAAGGACGGACAACGCAAGTCGCCACCGAGCATGAGATCGAGTACGAAGAAGCAGTTTTCATCGTCTTGGAAGGCATAGCGAAGGTTGACGACAAAGGGATGATCGATCTAAAGACAGAGGTTGGTCTGACATAAGCGTGTGATGGGGGTGATGAGACGGACTTCTTCAAGGAGGCGCCGTTCTTGGATGATGTTGGCAACAGCTTTCATCTTGACACATTTTGGCTTGTTGATGTACTTGAGAGCGTACAGCTCATGGGTCTGTTTATGCTGGACCATTCGAACCTGTGGAGGCGGTGAGGGGTGTGTATGGCTTAGGGTCTTGGCGAATGTTACCTTTCCGAATGCGCCCTTTCCAACGCATCGGAGGAGGATGAAATGGAAGAGATTTACGTCTCCATCGAAGTCGACGGGCTGCGAAATAGTTGTACGAGACGGCGAGGACGGACGAGCGGAAGACTCACTGTGGGGCGACAACAGACGGCACCCATTGCAGGAGAGAATGGACACTAACGAAATATAAAAAAATAAAATAAAACCGAATGAGCCGTGTCACGTGGTTGGTTTCGAGACGAGGTCACGCTGTCTTTGTTGTGACACATAACTCTCTCACATATGTCTGTCACTCGCCCGCTCGTCGTGTTTGGGCCATCTGGCGTCGGAAAGGGCACTCTCCTCAAACATCTCTTTGACGACCTTCCAGACAAGTTTGGTTTCAGCGTATCTCGTACGCGTTCCGTATCCACACCCCTGCTAATCCCACTCAACCATCTGACGATCAGACACCACCCGATCACCACGTCCGGGAGAGATCAACGGCAAGGACTACCACTTTGTCTCCCCCGACAAGTTCAAGGCCCTCCGCGCAGAGCAAGCCTTCATCGAAACTGCCCACTTTTCTGCCAACTTTTATGGCACTTCAAGGCAAGCCGTAGATGCCGTCCGGGAATCGGGCAGGCGATGCGTACTCGATATCGACTCCCAGGTACGCCCTCCCACGATCCCTCCCACCCCACTCTCACTCCGCCCAGGGCGTCAGGCAGATCAAGCAAACCGATCTCAATCCCGTATACCTTTTCATCGCCCCGCCCAACATGGCCGAGCTCCGCTGCCGATTACGTGGTCGTGCCACCGACTCCGAGGAGGCCGTCCAGCGACGTCTTGACACAGCGCTCTCAGAGATCGAGTATGCCCGACAGCCTGGCACGTCGGACTACGTCATTGTCAACGATGACCTTGCTAGGGCCTACGCATCCTTTAAAAAAGTCGCGCTCGGAGAGGTCATCCAATCCGATGTCATACCACCTTTAGATGATTGATTCCCTTGGGGATCCGTTGTGTTGATCAGATCCGTGGACCATCAAATCGATACCACTATAGATGTAGAAGTAATAAAAATAGACTTGTGTATCTGATACTTATCAAACCCTGAATCGCATATACGCCATGAGCAGCGCTGAACATCCCGTCACTGCATACGCTCCCAGTCAGTCTCGGTGGGTAGTCCATGGTGGTGCACATACCGAACCCAACCAAATATTGCAGCGTGGTTGCCTGGAGAAAAAAAAAAGGTGCGTCTCAGGAACCTCGCGAGTCGCGACGCACGGCGAATGCCTTACCTTGGATGCCTGGATGGCCGTACGGAGATTCGCAATCTCCTGCTCGATCCGCGTATCCACTTCCTTGATCTTGAGCTCCTGGCCGCTGCTCTCCTCCCTCATCCGTCCCTTTTCCAGGTTCAGATCCAACCGTACACCCGCCTGCGTCCGCGTGATTTCCTCCCGCAGCCGCTGTTTCAGCTTCTCCATGTCCGCCTGCAGCCGGTCGTTCTCCGCCTTGATCATTGCCAGGTCGTTCTTCTCCATCAACTGCAGCTCCGACTTGAGTTGCGCAAAATCGACTTGCTGGGTGTATTGGTGCTGGCGATCGAGCCACCTCGATCAATCGCAGTCGAGTTCAACGGGTGGGTTTTGCTACGGACCTTTTCCTGGTCCGCCTTGGTCACCATGTTGCTCGTCATGTTCCGTATGCTCTCGTCGATGACCTCGGCCATGGCAGACATGATTCCCTCAGCCTGCTGCCGGTTCAGCCCTTCCCGTTCCAGACGCTGCACGAAATGATGTGTGTCGAAGTGAAAGTCCTGGCGCACAGCACTCGTTCGAAACATCCGCATCAGCGATGGCGTCGCAGCTGTCAGCGAACGTAGCGGTCGCGCTCTCGGCACGGGCGAGAGGATGTGGGCCAGTCGGGTGCTCAATGATGTTGCAAGCATGGCGCGTGAGAAACACGTACATGTACAGCTTCACGGCTTGCCGTAGGACTATCAGTCAGTATGTACGGCCTACTGCACTGCCGCTAGGCTAACTCGTAACTTACTACGTAGTATACGGCATCTCCTCGGAGTGAAAAGTTTTGCTTGCGAATTTTCCTCAACCCACTTTGATCAGTTGCAGCTTAGCCATTCACCAACACCTCTGCAAACACAGACACCGACTCGGAAACACGGCTTGTAACATCCGACATTGTAGCTCTTTTCGCTACTCCAGTTTCTCAGGATTCGCTCAAAGAAGGACCCTCGTGGCAACGACTCGGACTCGTTACGCATGGCTGTGCGATTACTCTTAAAAACACACGACTGTCGTGACATCTGGACAGCCTGATTGTGATTGAGAGGTCGGATCATTCGAGTATGTACGTATCAAACAGGAACTCTTGATTTACATAACCATCTCCAACATATAAGTATACCTGGCCGGACGACTCGGAGGGCCTTATCCCCAAATGACTATATTCACTCAGATATCCGCCACTGCTGCTTATGCACTCTTTTCATGCGGCGGGGGTTGTGTCGCCGCGACCGGTTGCATGCTGCCGGGTAGCACCGTCAGAACAGCGGGTGTTCAAAGACTCGGAGACAATCTGGCAGCGTCACGAGTTGTCAGCCCGCGCATTCCTCGGACAAGGGATCGAGGTGTCAACTATGTCAAGGAGCGTTTCCGGTCGCATGTCTTAAGAAGGAAGCACAGGTATGGCGTGGGCGATCGTGACGTAGAGCTTTTGTCAGCTGACAGAAATCTACTTACTAGCTGGGAACCACTCTCGGATTCATAAGAGGGGGTTTCGGAACTGAATGCTGGGTTTTATCGTGGAGGATCAAGGGGGAGGAGAAGATAACTTATTCAATCATGTGTATCATTACGCATAAACGGCCAATGTAACCCACCTGTCTCCTGGTGAGACTCAATTCCAAACGCATACACGACAAAGATCATCGATCAGGCCCTGGTCGAGACTGCTCGCAAACACAGGCCTAGGGTTCTCAGCGAGGCAGACTCGCTGGTGATCAACTTTCGACATGCGATCGAAGTCGCTGACTCAGCTTGCCGTTCATCTCTCCCATCGTTAGTAGTTACAAATATCTGGGGGCAATCGAGGAAGCCATTGTCTATTCCAGAGAAGCATTATAGCTTTACCCAGAAGGGCACCCGTTTCGTTCAACTTTTTTGTACGATCTCACATCCTGCCTCTTTGATGGTTACAAGCAGCTTGGAGAATCATTTTCGGGAGACAAGCCCTCGACCGTCAGGGCACCCGCAACAATTTCATCGAACAATGTTGCAATCTATATCTCCGATCGTTACAAGCGGCTTGGAGATATTGATGGACCTCAATGAGGCCATGGGACAAGCCCTCGACATTGGCCCGTCAGGGCATCCGGATCGTTCAACATCATTGAACAATGTCGCAACACATCTCTCCGATCGTTAGCCATTTTGCCCTACCCATTCATCTGCAAACTTCTAAGGACCTCGCTTCATCGCTGACAATTGATGCATTTTCTGCTTGTCTCCGCAATCGGCGTACAAAAAAAGCTGTGGAGCTGCTGGAGCAAGATCGTGGTGTGTTTTGGAACCAGATTGCTCGTCTCCGTCAGACCCAGTTCATATCCCGTTGCAAATTACCAAGTCTCGTGTCCAGTATCTGTCATCAGAACTGCGGTCGTTGACGTTGCGTGCAAAAACGGCGGACGTGAAAAGAGATCTAGGATGGTTCCTGCGAGACCTTTGAGTTGTCTCCCCGATCGTAGATCTCCTGCAGACGTGATTGTTCCAGCTCGCTCACGCATCTGGTGGTGTCCCACTGCTGAGTTCTCATTGCACGCTGCCGGTCCATATCGGAAGGGTCAACGAAACTGTTCCCATTTATATATCCTGTTACACTCCTACCTTGTCTGCCCTGATCCGTGCGAGACGCCATGATCCATCGGCGACAACTGCGATACACAAGAAACGTTTCCTTGCTGTCGGTCAGGCGAGCGCCAAAGGCGAAAGCGAGCTCCTCTCCGTCGGTAGAGAACTGCCATCGTCGGTGAGCGTGTGGAAGGTCTGGTCACGTTCATCCACCTTGAAGGCTCGGAATCGAGTGTATCCAGAATCTCGGAGGAGCTGAGGAAGGGTGAATGGGTTCACCTTGCGTGTCACGGTATTCCAAACGAGAACAAACCGTTTGAATCTGCGTTTGCGGCCGATTTACGATAGAACGTATCATGGGATGTGAGTTGGAGCATTTACATATCTTTCTGCGTGTCACACGACGGTCGGGACAGACGAGGTGATCCACCTGGTGTCGGCGATGCAGTTTTCAGGGTTCCGGTCTGTGATTGGGACGATGCGGGACAACGAACATACGAACAAGATTGGCACGTCCACGTTTTCGACCAGATTCATCCACCATATTCTCGTTTACGAGAATATGTTGGATGGATCTGGTCGCTTGGATTATACCCGTGCAGCATTCGCACTCAACAAGATGATGAACACGGTGGATCGTACTTTACCGCAATTCCTTATAAGGCTAGGTAGTGCACCGTGCGAAAGCAAGTTAGTTGGCACTTTCAATCGTAGCGATGAGTTCCAACGCGTCCCATGCTCAAAGCACAAATCACTGGGGTTCTTCTTCCTCCTCCACCCATCCCGCCCTTGCCTCATCGCTGACAGATACCCTTGGTCAGTCCAGAACCCACTACCAACCAGGGTACATGATGGTCAGTCACTTCACCCTACCTTTGTCTTCCTTCCCCGAGATGACATCTCCCTGCAGTCCGCCCAGCAACACCACGTCCACGCACCCCAAAACGTCCAGCATACCGACGAGATACCCACCATCCAAACTAAAGCAAAAATGAACCTTGCCCTCTCTCGCGGTGGTGCTTCCCACTTTGGAGCCGACTCCATGTTTGAGAACTCTTCGACGTTCGTCCCGTTCTCCCCTCCACATCGGCCACCGTTTCTAACCCTTTTGTCCCTTCTTTCCTTCCGCGTAGACAACGCCAGGCTTTCGCTGACATGGACGCACCACCGACGACGTCCATCAACGACGTGTTTCGGGAATCACCATTTGGCGCGGTGGAGAAGGTGCCCCCAAGAGTGCGTCGTGAGCCGTGACGCCATGCGTACTCGGAAACTAACGCTCCTGCCAGCCATTCTCCCTCGACGGTTCTTTCTTCCCCACTCCCGCTCGACAGTCCCGCACGGACGCAGCGCCCTCCGCGGCCCCGATCACCTACGTGATCGTGTTCGGATACCCTCCAGACAAGTATTCCGTCACCGTCGAGTACTTTAAATCCCTCGGCGCGGCTACGGAGCCCGAACCCAACGCGGAGATTATCAACTGCTTCAGAATCGGGTTTAGAGATACGGGCGAAGCGGCACGCGTTGTTCGGAGGAATGGCGAGGTCCTGAACGGATCCTGGATGATCGGCATCAAGTGGGCTGTACGTATCGCTCTTTGCTTTTTGTTTCGGAACGTTCTGACCCTCGACGGAACCAGGACTCGGCAGCGGCTGCAGCAGCAGCCGACCTCGGATCGTCATTGCGTGCTCCCGAGTTTGCAACCTCGACGGTCCCGGTTCAGGGTGTACAGTCGTCAGCTATGGCTATCGATAGTCCATCTTCCGCGACCATGGTTGGCACGCCCATCAAACTCGCACCGTCTGTCGCCGCTTTTCGCAAGGGACATGCGCCGGCCGCTGGTTCTCCTGCGCAAAAGATTACACCCGTGTCGTCGGCGACGCCCCAGGGACCCGCGCTGAACAAGGGCATGATCGGGCAGGTGACAGACATGTTCTTTGGATGGTAGATTTTGTTGTATGTAATATCCCGTCGTCGAGGGCCGAGGGCAGAAATTATGTCGTGATCTGTACCACGTTTGTCTTTACAGTCCATGGTTCATCTGAGATACCCAGACCGAGTAGATGCGTGGTCAGTGACATACATACAGCCAACCAAGATGACACTGGATCACTGTTCTCGCGCCGTTCGAGGAATATATAGAGTACAGTCTCAGAGACAAGCAGGAGGTCATGAGGATCGCATTTACCCCAAGTAGAACGCAGACCATCTTGCTGTTGGAGAACAGCACCAAGTTCCTACCTCGCCGCAAGGGAGAAATGGCACTGTAATGGTGTACGAGGGACAACTCGCTCGGAGTGGATATTCAAGTATGATGCCACACATGCCCGTCTGAAGTGAGGACACGAGAAAAAAGCTACCAATTCGAAAGTGATGATCGCGTAATAGGTATGCTCTCCAGCTCGTGTTCGTACTCCACTTCTATTCTGGGTCCCTCTGTAAAGTGGTTTAGCATGACCGATTCCAAAGAAAAGTAGAAATGAACGCACTCCTTGGGTTCTCGGATTTCTTCCGAGGAGGTGCCTTCGTGAGTGCTTTCGCTTTTCGTTTGCCCAACACTACTTTTGATTTCGAGTGATCATCACTGTCTCCCTCTTCTTCGTCCGAACCTTCGCCGTCCTCACCAAACGAGCCCCCATCCTACGAGGATGGTCAGAAATGAGGACGGACTGATCAAGTGCTTGAACTCACCACTATATCTTCCAGGTCGCTCAAGTCGCTCAACCCAGCCTCGTCCCCGCTTACATCACTAACGAACTCGCCTTCATCCTCATCCTCATCATCGTCCTCCTCCCCGTCCGTCTCATCATATTCCATGCCCAACTCTTCCTCTCCTTCCAATTCCTTCTCTTCCTCTCCCTTCTCTCTGTCGAGAATTGCTTGCCACACGCTCTCGTTCACGTTGAGAGGAGCATCACCGTATGCCTTTGATTTCAGTCGTTCGATGAGTTCCTTCTCGATCGATTTTTCTAGATGGGCAGCGGAGAGGGCTTTGCGCTCGCGCGTCACTTCTCTTCGGTCAAGTTTCTTCTTCACTCCGACAAGCTTGGGCCTGCAAGGATGAACGCAGTCAGACGATCAGCACATAGTTCTCAGACGCCAAGGGCCAACGACACGAACTCTTCCCGCAGCTTCATCCGCCTCATCTTGATGAGGTACTGCGTGATCTTGGTCACGCGTTGCTTGCATTTGTGGATCGTAAAGTTGGGCCAGTACATGAGCTCCTTGTCGATCTGTGATACGCCCGATCAGTAACTGGGGTATTCGCATGCGCGGAAAAAACGGGTGGTGAACTCACCTGCTCGAGCGCTTTCGAGTAGTTTTTGGAAAGTGGGATCTTCTCCCACATTTTAGCGGGCGTATGCGCGCGTTCGATCGTCTTGATGTAGAGGTATAATGTGCCTAACCAACGTACGGGCCGGTCGATTAACTAATGCTCGAGGCAAGGTAACAACAAAGGATGGCGCACCTTCGTGCTCACGTACGGTCGCATAACGCGAGTTGGCGAGCGGACATGACTGTCTGCTACAGAATCCGGTGACGTTGTACTCGTTGCGACAGAAATTCTGGGTCACAGTTCTGAGGGGGGGTTCAGAAGCTCGGACGTGGATGGTCAGAGGAGCGAACAGACTTTACTTTGTAGGAGCAGAACTGAGCGTTGATCACAGACCAGATCACGTCGTCGCTCTGCATCCTGGACGGTACGACAAAGTGACTTGAAGTTTTGATTTGACGATTTGACAGTCACGTGATATTAGATGTTCTTGACTAACTTATACAACGAAATCCTCTCCTTCTCCAACTTCGTTTGACAGGGATCCCGACTGTTAGGTCTGTGTCAAGGGTACAGACGTGACGGAACGGCATTGGATGAGCCTAGCGTTGCATATCATCTACACTTTCTCTCAGGATTTTTCATTCCAACCTGGATCCAATTTGAATGCGTGCCGTTTCCATTCTCTCAAACAAAGTATCGGACCCAGTGCGTTTCTTGCAACTTTTCGCTTTTGCGCGGCAAGAGGGCCGTGACCTCTTGCCTATGAATCAACTCGGGATGCAAGCCGACGATGCGGCTGACTCATTCCCATCGCCCTTCCCTTGTACAAATAACTATGCGGGTTTGTCGCGAGAATTGACTGGGCCCTTCTTTAAAGAATCCCTTGATTCTAGTAGTGTTCAAATCCTCGGAGAACTCATGTTTGCGGTCCTCGTTCCTACTCTTGGTCTCGCGCGACTCAAAGTGTTGGAGCAGACCTTCGGAAGCGGGACTCGCACCTAAACTCCAATCTTCTTATTTAGAAACTTGATGTTCAATTGCCTCGCTTGCTCACTTCCCCACATCAACCCATCCACATAGGTAGCCATGACACCACTGCTTGAATCCTGAATGCAGCAATGCTTTTTGTGTCGCACGCAATTAAGGCGCGAACTTTCCATGCTCGTATCATAGGTCTTTGCTTGGTCCGCAACTCTCATTACCCCGTCTTTATAACAGGCAAACCGAGAATTCAAAGATCCATTGAACCTCAGTTGACGTTTTGTCGGCAAGTTATATGCATGCAATGGAATCGAACCGGCCCCGCAGCTTTGGCGCCATCCACTGCCGTCCTTCCATGGAGAACCCAGCCGATCGCTCGGGAACGATGAAACCGTATAAAAATCCCAACTTCGCTCACGTCCTTCCCCAGGCTCTCCACTGATGCTAGTCTCAATCCCGATTCGACCTGTCTCATATAGACGACACAATCTTCGCGTCTTGCGAGTGAGTCAATCGTCTTGGAATGCCATCGCATGCCCGACCCTTTTTTCTTCTTGATATCAAGATATAAGTCTCCAAACGGCACTAGTCTCGTCACCATCCGTTTTGGTGTTGCCCTCAGTTACCTCAGGATCTTCCGATCGTTCTAGGAAGCCTATCTGCATCGGGGTGTTAGCCCATGCGCTTCGTAAAACAGAACGTCAGGTTTCGAGACTAAAACGGCACGAGTTTCTCTTGCAACTACTTAAAAGTAGGGGGTTCTCTGCGTTGGTCCACCAAACCTCAGCACTCAGCTGGAAGAACGGGTGCAACGTGCGATGATCACCGATTCGGACTCCTTGCCCGCATGGCATACTACGTAAGTACTGAATTTGAGAACTGCAAGATGCAGGGACAGCGGTCCGCTCTTATCAGTTCCCGTTTCATTTGTGGGCGCAAAGGGCATTGCTATTCGGATAAGAGAAATCCCGGGACAAAATCAATCAGAACCACCGAGGCTATGATGAGTCTAAGGACCGGCAGAAGATTTTGCCGGTTGTAAACCCGGACTAACATACCAGTCACGCGTCTCGTTCCTGTATCTGCAGCGATCCGATGTAGCGATTGGCAGTAGCCCCTTGTACTCGTACCCCCGTAGTCGCCCGTATCAAGGGTGGCCCAGTTCTGTTGCCCGCTCATCTCATTGTTTCCGCCGTTGGTCACGGCCGGTTTCCCCTAGTTCGTGAGTCAGCGAGTGGAAAGATGGGGTAATGGGTCTACTGAAGATAAGCTAAACCGGTTAGCGGGTACATACGCTTGTTCTTTAGTTGCCGGCCTCTGATCGGAGCGAACGGCGAATGACATAAGTAGCCCATTGGATGCACTTAGAGACTGAGTGACGGCATATTTGATCCGAAAGGAGCTGAGTCAAAAGGACCGTTCCTCTCCTCTTACAAAGACTTCAGCGGAGCAATCATGCAATGCACTGCACACAGCCTAGAATAACAATGTAGGAGATCGTCGCGTCTGTCAACTTGTCACATGTCACCGCCCGAAGTTGCCGTCAACCTTATCAATTGCTCACCGCCACTTCAAGATATCCCCGAGCACGAAAAACCTTAGATACGACCGTTAGCCCCGCATGGTGGCACAGACTAGATATATGTGTAAGCTCTTGGCTGAACGACAATATAAACATTCTGACATGGGTTTCTGCGGGCATTGTGGGCATCTGGAACCGCAGCGGAAATGTAGATTCAGCGGTGCATAAGTGAACCCGTGCAAAAATAGTTATCCCAATGTCCCAATATTGTATGGCTTGGCTGGCTTGAGCTGCCAAGTGAGCGGCTCGGTGTATTCATCACCGAGCTTCCGAAGCTGACAGATGATGATCAGTAAATCAACCCAAATAATGGACACGTGTGATACTTAGAACTTGAAACACACTCGATGGTTGTGGGCTCGGTATCTACATATTGTAAACAAGGAGTGAATTCGTCAGCAGAAATAGCACATTGATGCATAATGTAAAGTTAGAACATCAAATTTAAATTTAGCAAACCCATTGAACAAGTTCAACGGCAGTGTTCACCATTTAATCCTGTTGATAACACTTACAAGTTGACATGTTTCAGTTGCAACTGCTTGTCGAATGCTGAGTGTCGCGTGGCCCAGGACTCTACCATCCGTGACGCAAGTGCAAAGCTCCAGGCTGACGGGATGCATTCGATGTATAATACTTACTTGGCAGCATAAAATAAGATCGCTAGGTGCATTGATATCTATGGAGTAGTAAAACCGGTGTGGGCCACATGGGCCAGTCAGAGAAAAGACCTTTTTACTTACCGGATGGCGGTGATTTGACAACCGCAGGTCCAAAGAAGCCGACAGGGCGGCCATGATCGTGGGAGAAAGAAGGCCATCAATGTCCAAGTGGAGTTCGGGCCAGTCAATCTCGCGTCTTACGACAGTGGGAGAACGTAGTACGCTGCCTCGTGCTCGTTCCAGTTCATACCAAGTACCTCAGATATCTCGCAATCACCTACGTGAGCTGGCTCACTTGTTCATGATATCACCTCTGTCTTCTATCACAGGTTAGACCAGTCTACGTGAAATTAGTATTGGCTCATCCCTCAAGCGGTGTGGTGCGACTAGCATGGTGCGTTGCCTAGGCCCCGCTGCTTACTCTTCGATACGTGCCACATGGAGATTAAGCAGTATTTCATTGATCCGTCGTGGCTCAGCGCTCAGCTTTCTCGTCCCGCTCTCGGAATCAAAATTATTAGTCGTCCACACAGCCAGATGTGGCGATCCAGCATTCCTACAGTAATCTGCCTGAGGTCAGTGCCTCCGGAATCGTATAAAAAGAGGTCGGTTTGTGAGAAGACTCGATATACAATTACCAGATCACTTCTAGACGCAGCTCAATCACACATCTCACTCTTAATCCAGCAACCTACCCTTGCATACTTCTAATTTCATCAATGTCTTCCATTGCTGTTTCTCCCACTGTCCCAAAGACTCTCGTTGAAGTTTTTTCTTCGGCCGTCTCTCAGTATCCCGATCACGAACTCAGCTTCATCACCTCCTCCGCTCATGACTCCTCCATCCAAACAAAGTCGTTCAGCGAATTCAGCCAATACGTTCTTAGCCTGGCGAAAGCCATCCGTGTATGGGGCAAGCCCGCTGGTTCGGTCATCGTTGTCTACCTCACTGAACATGAGGACAACATGGCTGCTGTTTGGGCCTGTCTCCTCGCCGGCTACGTGCCTTGCTTGCAGCCCACCTTGAGCGCTCAGCAAGCACACAAGGAGGGTCACGTCGCTCATATCAATAATCTCTTATCATCGCCGACCTGGTTGATGACCGAGAGCGGCGCTGACCAGGTGGAGTCGATCGCTGGTCTTGACATTCGCTTGTTCTCAGAGCTGAAAACCGCGGCTGGAACCTTGGGATCAGACTCTGTTGTCCACCAACCCAAGCCCGACGACGAAGCCATCCTGTACTTGACCTCTGGGTCGACCGGCTTTTCCAAGGCTGTGGTGCACACGCATCGCACGGTCATTGCCGCTTGCCTTGCCAAAGGTCAGAGCTACGGCCTTACGCCGGAGTCCAAGATCATGAACTGTGAGTTTTATTGATTGCATGTCAGATGGTATGCTAACATGGCACAGGGGTTGGATTTGACCACGTCGCTGGATCCCTCGAGATGCATTTGACGCCACTTCTTTTCGGCGCGTCGCAATTGCATGTGCATGCATCCGTCATCCTCGCCGATCCTCTGAGATACCTTGGCTTGATCGAGGAAAAGGTTCGTGATCAATAGTGCATCTGGTTTGGCTCGCTCTAAAATGTGAACTCAGTCGATCGAACTCGCGTTTGCGCCCAACTTCTTGCTGGCCAAACTCGTGCGCGACCTCGGGCACCGCGAGGACCTCTTCGGCAAGTTTGACCTCTCTTCCCTCAAGCGTGTCAACAGTGGTGGC
>JBBPOK010000519.1:0-21119 GCA_038091415.1 Leccinum variicolor
ATCTTTTTTTTTTTTTTTTTTTTTGAGTCAATTAGAGTCCTATTGCGGAGCGCGTGCGCTCTATGGAGGACTATGTGCCTAAGCTGGGGCCCCTGCCCCCTACTACTTCGAGACAGCTTACTAGTAGCTGCTTCAATGTTATGACCGAAATATATATTATCACACTTGATCTCACCTTGTATGAGTGGCAAACTAGTACTGGAAGCCGCTGGTATGGTTTTCATTTGAGCTTTAAGACCACCTGTTTGCTCAGTAGGAGTCGGGGACTTGGGGCACAAACACTGCTACAATCCTGATGCTTATAAAGGGGCCCGACGGGCATCACAGGCAAGTGTGATGTATGTGATGGCCCAACTTGGAGTTTTCCCCTCGCACCACCTCCGGGACTCGGACGTGCTCGCGCTACCCAGACTCCCGCGGATACATCAGCGTCGAACGGTGGCGAAACAAACCAGTGGTCTGCATAACTAGAAATGCCCATTCTCACGTTCGAGAGACTCACAGATAGTGGATATAAGCGAAGAAAACGACATTGGAGGGGCTACCGTGAGCAAGCTTCTGATAGGAAATCAACAAGTTAATAATACACGACTCACGAGAAAGGGGATGGGAAGTCGCTTGTTGTTAGGTAAGCTCTGCGCCGTCACGCGGTTTACTTTGGGTTTACTCGTTCAAACTTCAGAACGCTAGCATCATCTAGTAATCACACGTTCGAGTACCAGTGAACACGAACGCGACCACGCGTTCGGTTCAGGGAAAGTCCTGATCCGCGGGCCAGTCCCATCGCCGTTGCCGTCCCAGGCTGTGCGGGTTCACGCAGTTGGCATCTCTTCCTCGGACCTCGGAGAGTGTCGACCAACGGCCGCAACAAACCCATCAAGGCACCCCAAGAGCCTCTCCGTCACACATGGATGTACATCATGGAAGCGGTACGTGCTGCATGGACTCCGGGGAACGTGTCGAGGGCACTATCCAACTTATTAATCATCACTATCATCACTACCTCCCATGGTAAAATACCAGTGTGTTTCTCTGCCATGCGGAAAGCGTTCGTCCGTTCATTCATCCTGGAGGTGGAACAAGTCTCTACGTCCTCCCCGAATGGATAATCGCACTACGAGAATTTTGTCTCTCGGTGCCGAAGTTCATACACTGGCAGGCAGTGCAGCACACTGTACCGCTCTTTCCAGGGGGAGTTCTAAGCAATGCCAGTGCGTCCGCGGTTGTATACCCTTGTCGCGGATAAAATCCCACTGTTAGTTCCCTCTGTCACATTCAACACACTACAATGTTGGGTCCGAACCAGGATCCAGTGTGGAGGACTTCTCCTGATTTCATACATCCATTCAACTGCACGTTTTGTTGGATGTCTACATGGGTCTTGTCCCAGTCTTCCAGGATGAAAAGGTGAGAGAGATGATAGAAAGTGATAGAGAGGTTGCTTGAAAGCCCAAATGATACGCTAACTTGGCGGCAACTAACAATTGGTTCGGGAAAACAATCATCGACAGTGAACACGCGGTAGATCTGGATCTTTCGCCATAGATCTGGCGTCTCTGTCCACTTTGTTCCATTCCGGCGCCGCACATAACATGCAACTGGCTGCGTGGCTTTAGTGTGCACCGGTCAGGACGTATCTCGGCTATCTTCTTTGTGACCAGTTAAATATTTGTGATAATGACCATGTGATATGTCTCACCCTGACTTCTGCCAGGCACAATAGTTGTGGCTTCCAATAGCCAAGCAATTGCATGGCCCGATTTACAATGCAATATGTCTGTGATAAGAAACTTGCGATTCAAATCGACAGCGTCTGGCCCGCTTCTACTTAGATCGGGGCCTTTCATCGCGTTGTTCAGCGGAAAATCCACTGAACTCAGATCCAGGATACGGTGCTTGCCAATATTTTCGATACGCACGCACCTGCACTCCGTTTTCGCCTCCCAGTTCCCAGGGACAAACAGTGCCTCTTACTAGGTGCGCCTCCCGATATGAATCTGTAGTGCTCTCACGATGAACTGCCGCTCTAATGACGTGGTAACCTGGTGTTCTTGATCTCAGACCCGTAATGATACGCCGTGCGCTGGTTGTCCCGCCTTTTTTATATCTTCCATGCAGTTCCGACTAGGCCTAGATGAGTAGGCTTCGTCGCCCGATCGATGGCAGCCCCTTTGCAATTTAGCCTTGTTTTGTAAACCGTCCAACGCCGAGTTTTTGTCATATTCCTAGACTCTCAGACTCTGGTACAGGGCGGCAGGAACGGCGAGCAAGACAGGGGGCAGTGAGTCTCAAAACCCCGCTCGTTGTAAATCGCCCCAGGGTCACTCACTGAGGGCCTGAGGCTCGTTGTGATTGGCATGATCTACACTGCTTTGGCCGCTGACGATCGTGAAGTTTTTCTTGTGCAGGGTGGGAGCCTGTGCCTGTCATTTGGCGTGGAAGAATCGTAGACTTTGACAATGTCCCTTGATTAGTACCTCAGCGCTCGGGGCTGAAAATGGTAGTCGAGTCACCGCATTGATGCAGAATGCGGCTTAAGCTTGCGCCCAGATCTGAGCAAGGCTGTACATGAGGCCTTCGCCGCTTGGGGGGAGATAGATAACCCATTTAATGATGTGGAGAGAACACGAAGCAGAATATATGATAGCTGAGTTTTGGAACTGCAAGTACGTACAAAGGGCCGCAACTTGAAAACCCAGCTTTTCTTGTAGCGAGGAGCGAAAAGAACGGAGCTGGGCAGACAATTATGAGTTTCATCGATTCACAGAAATGACGCATGTTGTGGGTGGTGGATTCGGACCGCATGGTACATGGGGGACAAGACAACAAGAATAGCCCGCGGCGGGCACGCAAGACCGGTGCGCAGCGGCTGGACCGTGAAAAATAATGGAGCAAAGTTGTTTCAAAATATCACCTGTCATATTGCCGATCCGGGCGCTAGAAAAACTTAAGTAATTCGCTTGTGCGAGTTTTCCCTTCATTTGCTCTTTCCTTCGTCCCGCAATGTCCACCCAGTCCAGTGAGTGTCCCCACGTGTATGATTGTAGTCTTATCGTTTCGTCACGATTTGTTACGATGTTGGCTTGGATGATGACAGCGATTCGGAAGGGAGCGGCCGGGGGAAGGGGGCTTCGATTACCTAGTCGGAACGAGTCCCTGGCCGGCCCTCGTGTTTTGATGGGTCTCTCCCACCAAGTACAGGATTATTCAAATTGATTGGCGCGATGCTGCGCGCGAGCGCGAAGTTCGACCCCCTACGTACTCCTACCCCACGTTGGGTCACCGCTGTCGTTGCACCGGCCACAACGCCACCGACGTTCACGTCTTTTTCGCTTGCTCCTTTACGTCTCTTCCTCTTTTTCCTCTTTCTTCTTTTCTTTCTTTCTTCTGACACCCGCCATGTCCTCCAACGCGGGGAGCTCGCCCCCAATCTCTACCCCGGGGGGCACGACCTCGAGCCAGGGTACTGCTTCTCTTTCCTCCTCTCAATCGTCTTCGTCTTCTACTTCCACATCCAGCACCAGTACTGACCCATCATCCACACCCTCCTCAGCCCCACCTACGACCACGACCCCCGTTTCGAGCACTACAACCACTCCTAGTACCACCCCGCCAACGACGCCAACGACACCCACCACAACCCAGACGACTTCATCGACCAGCCCGCAAGGTCAAACCACAACGACAACACCCGTTAATACGCCGAGGCCGTCCTCGTCCACCACCTCCACTTCGTCCACCACTCCGGTAGCATTCAGTACATCCTCTTCTACATCCCTGGTGGCGACAACATTTTCGTATGACCTTTCTTTCCCGCCTTCCATATATCCCTTGATGATGTTCCTTCGCTAGCACGACTGATTCTTCTGGTTCAGTTGTCTTTGTCACCACTACCATTCCAACTGTCGTCACCACCACAATCAGCCCATCACCCACGAGCAGCAGCAACTCTCACATCGGAGTCATCGTTGGCGCCGTTGTCGGTGGGGTTGGCGGTATCGTTATTATAATCCTCTTGTTGCTCTGTATCCGAAGACGAGCTCGCAAGGACGAATTCGACGGCAACTTTGACCCCGATCGTGTCATTGGGCACTCGCGCGGCGGTGGCACACTCCCACATGTCGACCTCGCCGACGACGTGACCCCGTTCCCACACCCCTACACTGCCGACGGAGATAGTTCGACCATGCGCCAATTGGGTGAATCGTCATACTTTGCCGTCCCTTCGTCCGCAACGAGCGGACAGAACAGCACCGACTTTTACCCATCCTCCAAGGCTGCGGCTGGTGGCGTCGTCGACTCGCAGTCTCGGGCATTTGGGCCACCTCGCGTTGGATCGCCACCCTCCGGTGTTTACCCTTCGAGCGATATGTACGGCGCCGGTTCTGTCAGCTGGAGTGATCATCGGGGTTCTCCCCCACCTTCGACGACAAGCCACACTACCTCGTCGGCGAGGGGAGCAAAGGAACGTGAAGCGATGGGACGTGATGGGCAGGGTACAGGGTTGGGCTTGGCAACACAGCAAGAGGTGGCCGAAGGCAGTGAAGATGTGGTTGTTCATCAGGATGCCGGTAGAGCGCCGGCCGAGGACCATCCACCACCGAGGGAGATACCGCCTGCATACGAGTCGATTCAGCACGATTGAGGGCTGATGAAATTGTGATCGTGTCTGGTCTGGTGTCCCTCTCTTCATTCATCCTCAAAAGAGATCCAAGTCGGCTTCTGTTTCTGCTTTGAATCGAGACTTGTGGGCACTCCTTCCCTTCTTCGATATGCGCACCAGTTCCTGTTCTCGTTGTTGAAGTTCCCGATGTAGGAGGAGAAATCATGGCTTATCGCGCACAGACCTCTTGTGCAGACAGTTGCCTAGTTGCTTTATGGTTCTCGACATGCTAAAACCTTGGCCAGAGACATCTGACGTTTTGCTTTCCTGTCACATATTATTACCTTTTTACGCCCATAGCGGATGTTCCTGACGACCCCCCTACCGACGTACTACCCTACGATTCCACGTTTTCGAGCTCTAGTATTACCCTCTCGCAACATGTATACATTCCCAATCATATCAATTTCGATGCAGTTTTTTCCTTCCATCACTAGCCCGTACCCCCTGTAGAAACCTGGTCTTGGTATTCAACATTCGTTCCAAAGTGCCTTTACCTTTGCCATTGATTTTTTTCCCTGTATCTTTGTCGTGTTTCTTGCGATACGGTGGCTGGGTTCCTTGACTGACAAAGTCCTCTGGGAAGTGATGTAAAAATTGTCGTTGCATTTTTGCTTGACTGACATCCATGTATAACTTCATTGGAAAAGTGACTCCAGAGATGATCGATGATGATGATCTCGGATGGACGAACGGCCCGTCCCCATTCCGCCTTTCACCTGCTTTCGTAAGGGTGGATGCAATCTGGACCTGGCCCCACCAGGGGGGCTCGTGCCTTACGATGAGTCGACTGATCCGATCTTTTATTGTGAATGTGAGATTACTCATCTGGATCTTTGGCAGTGTGTGTTACAGTACTAGTACTAGTATGTACGAGATTTAGATCGCACGCAGGAAAGCTGGTGGCGGAGTTCCGCGAACCAGCTGCTGATTATAGCTACCCTCCGCTCTGCCCGTATCATACGTCAGATGCATCTTCAGAAACGTCTGGGCCTGCGACCCTACTACACAGCATTGAGTTTTCGTTGACAGATCTAGAATTGAAATCAAGCAAGGGGCAAAACGCAAGCATGGACGGATTGGATCCATCGGCTCTTCGGATGGTAGCTGGTCCAGCTCCTCTATTCCGGTGGATATCACCCTACCCTCGGACGAACGCACGATTGTGAATTTGGATTCGAGTGGAGTTTTTCTTCAATACGGTGGATACCGGCCCTGAATGATCATTATGTAATCACGAGTGTTTGCCTTTGCAGGGACTTTTACGTAAACCTACTTCAGGCCAAGTACGTAATTTCTTACACTCGAACTACTTCCCCTGCTCAACTTACTCCGATGTCGACGATTATCATCGTCCCAGATCGCTCTTGGCTACGCGAGCGCGTGAGACGTCATCCAATGGCGAACAGTAAGTCTTTCAACTTCTATCGGCCCAGTCAGACAGACTCAAACAACGTCTTGAATGGTATACTCCTGCTACTCCCTGTAGGTCTCCAAGTGTTTCTCCGGGCGTTCGTCAAGCCGGAATGATTGGCACGGTCGTAGAACGAGAAGACGCGGAGATCCCTTTTGATGAACTCGTTTCTAACCTTGGCAAACATCTCATCAGTGGCCGATGGCTCATCGTGTGCCAATTCGATCGACGATTTGTATTATACGATATCCATCCCGATGCGGAGATGCATACAAGCACAGCGCCGACAGTAGGAGGGCAGAACCAACTGGACCAACAGTCCGGCAGTATACAGTGTCAGGGAAGTGAGGTGGGTTGCGTATGTGTCGTTGTAGTCCCGGCACTGGATTGGGGATCCCGCAGCACACCTCTGATCCTCTACGAGACCTGGTCCACAGTTCCTTTATCTATCATCCAATCCCAGATCTCTACACATTTCCGCTGGTGATATTTTCAACTGAATCGGATGCTTCGCTGGAACATTGAACATCGGCCCAAACCGGGAGTCCTTCCGAAGGATTGGCTCCAATGATGTAGAAAGCATGGATGGTCATTAAGAAAACAAGGCAAGTTGTGCGCACCTCTTCCTTCTCCTCGTCGTTTTTCTCGTTTCAAGGAAACATTTCCTGTACAAAATTCGATGGTTGTACAACACATAAGTTGAAAACACATGATCGAACTGTGCAATTTTGGATGAGTCTTGTTAGACGGTGACGATTATTCGCGTCCGCAACTCCCATCCCTCTTCTCTCTGCGTGTCTTCGCGAGTTTCACTACCTCGTTCGGACGTACGCTACAGACCTCCGATTGATATCAAGTGAGGGCCCAGTGGGTCAATACGTCAAAATTCACGAGGACAATGTGCACAACCCACCAAATCTTCTGGGAAGAATCTGCAGCCGTCTCGTTCGCTGTTGATGGTTGTCCTAACTCTCTGTCTGGACATTACGATCCCTTGCGTACGGTCGATGACCTTCCTACCGTCGCAACTCCAACCCGATGATGGAAATCGATCTTCATCAGCGGAGGCTCTCTACTGTGTGAGCATGTACACATGACAGCTCGTCAAGGCCCTCTCTCTCTATGTAACCACCTCAGCCTCGGCGCAGAAATCTTTTGCGCGATAAGTCGGCATAGACACGTTCCTGCACTGCGCAATCAAGTGCAGAGACTTTCTTACCGACTTACCACGATACACGACATAGCCGGTCGGCGTTGGGTACAACATTGTACGCCGATCGGGGGATACGAAAAAGGGTGGTTCAGGCGAAAGGAGTGATTGGATTTGGTACTAGGACTTCCGAGATCGTTATTTATAATTTAAGAGGTAGCAAGGACTCGAAGGGCAGGGAAAACAGAGGACATGGATGTTTCATTTGCCTGCTTAAGTTTTAAATGCGGCGTTCAACCCTTTCTCCAGGCGTCGGAGCATCTTCAATGCCTCAGATAATCTGGGGGGGGGGGACTTTCAAAACGACCTAAAAAGTACAGTGTGAAACGATTTTATCATAGTACTTTGACCCGGATTTGCGGCCACGGTGATATTTTTCAAAAATGCACCTGAAGTAAAGCCAGATGAATGATCGGAAATAAACTTGCGTTGTTTCCTACATGCTGAACGTTTGTTCTCTTGCACCTCTGGCACGGCTCTGACCATCCTCAGCCGACACATGGCCGCTGTTGCATTTCACACGAAACCGATTGTCTGGCCGCTCAACTCAGTTACTGTATCTCGGGTCATGGAGCCGCCATGACCTGATTATTTCTCATGATATCCTTGTCGATCAAAAAAACGAAAGCACAGTAAGTCGGAGACTCGGAGTCAGTGATAGTATAATGTAGTGCACCCATAATACTATCTGCAAATCATAACATGCGCGTATAATACCTCATTTTCATCCTTCCAAAGCTTCAATGTTAGTCACTCGCTGAGCGACACCGACACCGTGGTCACACCGCGGGTTTCACCCATACCCGCGGGTTGCACGGGTCGGTGTGAACCCGTACCCGCAGAGGTACGGTGTCGGCGGGTACGGGTGCGGTGTTGACTTTCCGACCCGCGGTGTTAGTACCTGTGTGCAACCCTATGAATCAAAGTCCACTGTACATCGAAAAATTTCGGACACGCTCCATCGTTCTGCAACGGGCTGTAAGGATTCTCAAAAGTTCCGCGGATGCCATGGCGCCGATCAGAGAATGCGTGGTGATTCTGAGGCATTCAAGTTGCAAGGGATCTCAAAAGTTCCGTGAATAATGGGTGCCGCCAATCAGAGAGATAGTGCAGTTGAGGCAGTCAGTGCCAGTCACAGCAATGAAGCCGGGAAAAGCTAACTTGAAGAACTTCGTGACCAGAAATTGGATTATTTGAGATTCAAATTTCCAAGCGCTGGTCACTGAGGATGGGTGGGAGCACGAAGCGTTCTCTGGCCCTGCCCGGAAGCTGGAATCGCCGGGTATGGCGGGATAGAACTTGAAACACCTCCGAGCCGAGTCGCAGACGCGTGTACACGGCAATTGAGATTGCGCGGTGCGGACTCCAGAGGAGTAAGCTACGACGAACGAGTGCTGCATTGTAAGCGGATGAGCGACGACAAAAAAGCGGCGGTGCCCCTCGCTTGTGTCGTTTGTCCGAAGACCTTGCATTGTGGCTCTGCCGAGTCGTCGACTCGTGCCCTCGCTACACGACGTCCGCAATCTGGAAAGCAGCTTTGTAACGTAACACGGCCGAGTGAGATTTTGGTTGTTTTTTGCAAGCTCTGGTTGGCTCGGGTAAACCAAAGATAGCTATATACGGTATTTTCGTAATTCTAAGCGCTCGATGAGTGCTAGCGCTCATTGAGCGCTTACAAGAGTCCGATGTTTGAGTGTTCTTAACTAAGTAACTAAGTAACTGCCACCTTCGATCATACTCATTTCCCGATCCAGATCCTCCTTCTCCGGAGCACGGTGCATTCCAAGCTGGACTGACTCCTCGGCTCGTAAAGTTATCAATTCGCTCTGTATGTGAGAGTCTACTACAAATGTTCATTTTCACCTACATTTCAGCAATTACTCTTGAACGGACAACAGTATAGACCTCTATTAATTTTTCATGGCTTCCTATATACATCCCTGACATGCTACTGTAGTTTCCGAGCAATTTTAATATGAATTACATGCGTGAAAACCAATTGGTTCAAGTGACCGGGGTGGTTCAAGTGACCGGGGATCACTGGAGTATATAAGACTCGACTCCGTGTATTGTAGTTTCTCATTTTTCGGTTGTCTCGTGTGATCTTTGGTGAGTCGTACTGTTACATCCTCTCGTATAAGCTTCAACTCACTCCACTTTCTTTTGCTCTTTTAGAAGCTACACGATCACAACACCCTCACAATGCAATTCAACGTCGCCTTCATCGTCACCGCTCTCCTTGTTTCCGCCGCTCCGGCGATGGCGGTCACAATGACCTTCTTCGGCGGTGCGAACTGCGCTGGCTCGACCATCTCCGTCAGCCAAGGATCCACGGCTGGAGAATGTGTCTTCCTCACAAATGGTGGTTCAGCGAAGTCGATCAGTTATTCTGGTGTCCCCAATCAGATCAATTTCTTCGAGT
Organism: Leccinum variicolor; assembly: GCA_038091415.1. NCBI lineage: Eukaryota > Fungi > Basidiomycota > Agaricomycetes > Boletales > Boletaceae > Leccinum > Leccinum variicolor. The sequence goes on from JBBPOK010000519.1 coordinate 9,710, forward strand.
CTGGCGGTGCCCATGATATTTGTTCCAATGGTGCGACCGTGACGCTTGGTGCTGGGTCTGGATGTGGAACTGCGCCTGACGGGTAAGCTGTCCGAGTGAACATTGATTGATGAAGTGGTGAACTAATGATGTCTCGGTTGTAGATTTAACTTCCAGAGCGTCTCGTGGGCTTGAATCTCCGGTGCTAGTAGCCACAAAGATAGCTGTCGCTTCTATAAGTTTTGATATGTAATGCCTCGAGGGAGTTGTCGAGGTCAAATATTAACCGTGAATTTGGAAAATCTATAGCCTGGTAAGTTATACAGCACGGGTTATCAGATGCATTCGTTGCATTATTACCGCTCCCGGTTACTGCGGGTCTTCGAATACGGATCATTCACTCGAACGCCATCGGAGGAGCTTCACATGGAAGACGAAAGATTGAAGGAACTGGATGAAAGAACAGGGAAAGAATATGAGAACAGGAGGTATGGAAGACAGACGAAGTGAATGAAAGAGCTCAGGCAGCGTGGACAGAGAGGGGTGCTGAAGCGCCACCGTATTTACTTACTTACTGAGATGTTTCTTTGGTGCGTTGTTCCAGTTTAACCTTTTTTCTCCGTGCGGCAGTGTTTGGATGCATTGGGTTTACCGATCTTTGCAAAGGTATAAGCACGAGGAGAGTTAAATTGCATAAGAACGTAGTGAACCTGCTTGCCGACAATGCCGAGATGTACCGCCTCATCTCGATCGGACGTCGGTGAGGGAAGCGATTTGATTACCCGTTCCACAGCTCAGCGCAAAGGCGCGTCTAGCTCTTTTTTTTGTCGTCGATGTGGTAGAGCTGTCACAGAACTCTCCTCTACAGGAGTCGGGGATCAAAGCAGAAGCACTGACCAAAATTTCCCTCTTATAGATAACATCTCGAATATGCCCGAAGGTCATGGTGCGCCCGTTCAACTCTTTCTCGATCTTTGTGACGAATCTTGTTGGTCAGATGTGGATCCTATTGCGGGGCCTCTCCCAGAACTTCATTCCCGCTGCTTGTCGTACACACATCCATTATCCAACTGCTGTAGCATGCCAGTGAATGATGTCGATGGAGTTGGTTGCGCAGGGAGGAAGTTAATGATCTATTTTGTTTCCGTCAAGGAGCACAGACGACTAATTGATTCTGATAGGCTCCTGGTCGGTGAGTCATGCAGGGTTCGGGCGGAAAAGAGACGTTCGACGATGCATACCTTTCTGCGTGCTCTCGATGCTCTTCCAGAAGACATGCGCTAAATCTGAGACTGACGGAGCTGTTCCATTTCGGTTTGTTATGCTTGCCAGCTTCATCCGGCGTCGTGCGGTTTTTGTCAAGTTTTTGTCGTTGTGATGATGATCCGAAACGGAGAGCAAAAAAAAAGTTCAAGGTGGGCCGGTTCCATAAGTATCATCATTCATGTTCCCGGATCAAGAAGACCAAGAAATTCAGAAGCGGAACATTACCAATTTGCAAGATGGGACTCGGCGGGAGTCGTTTGAAAAAAAAAAAAAGTAATGACGACAAGGTGCGCTTTGATCACGCCGTGTGTCAACTTTGAGATGGGCCCATGGATGGCAATCATGGCATGATCATGGTCGGCGGCGACTCGCGTAAAGGATCACGCGCACGCTGAAGGCCTCTCAGTAATAAATACGGTCGGGTCCCGGGAAGGTGATGTTCATCCGAGTCTGACCTTTCCAACGCCTCGGTCACTGTGATGTGGCATTCAAACAAACAAACTATTGCAGTAAGTTGCCCATCCATCCGATGGGCAATGAAATACTTCCTTGAAGTTGAAGCATACAGGCGACTGTGATACAGAGGAAGCAGATTGGTGCCGCCGTCGAGTGACAATGGCAGGCTACAATGTTGCGGGTTGTTTGCCCAAGGTTTCCTCTGGAGTCAGAAACAATCCAACTTCAAAGCGCTTAGCTATAGTGATGCAAATGTGCGGGTTGCTGGAATCCAACGTATCGACTCTGGTACTCAGGTTTATGAAGTTATGATCAGGGCTTCGCCAGCTCATACTATGTCGTTCTTCCCCACGGTACGTTATCGTTTCTACCTTCCTGGTCGCCGTTAGAGGGGGAATTGAGGCGTCGGATCTCCTCCTGGGAATGTTCTTTTTAGTCACTTCTTATGATTCTAGCACTTGAAAAATGCAGTAATTCCGGGTCTTCCTGTTCCGACGTACATATGTACCTCTGCTGACGAATTCACCTCCACCTACTCTGAAGATAGGCAAATGATACCAACACGGACAACTACTATACTTCGCTTGCTAGCCGCCGCTCGCCCACCGTGATCCGTTTCCACTCGACCTGTGGTGTCGCGCACGATTCATGAACCTGTGATCACGCATCATGCATCATGTTACATAACGTGCGTCCCCATTCGCTTCTCCAGAGTCCAAGCAGGTCTTCAACATTCCTGTTTTGTTGATTATCTGATAGGCTGCTTCAGTTTTTCATGCCCGTGACCCTGAGCAACATGACGCGAAATGAACGCATCCGAGTAGCCGCGCATCGCAGTTATCAGAGTTTAATCTTCCTCCAACCCCATGCAGAACTCCACTTGTGCCACCAAACTCTGTTCTATTCGCAATTGCTGTCGCTTGCACACGTTTATATAGAAGTCATTCATAATCGGGGGAGCAAGGGTTCGACTTTTTCATTTTGATCGCCTCACCCCGCTGCACCTCGTGACAGTGTCAAGCACAGGCCCTCTCTATCACCCTCAACTGCGCTACGCCCGTGTCCTCGTGGCGGCGACGAACAAAGATGCTCGATGTGGTGTCTACGAACTCGACTAATGTGGTCATCGACGAGACGAGTGCAAACCTCCTCAACGATCGCATCAACTTGATGGCGGCAACGACGCTCCTTGGGGTCACCTATGGCATCATGTTCACCCTCTACTGTATCACTACCTATTCCCTCCTCTGCAAGCTGTATCGGCGCCATGGTCGGGCCGGGTCACATCCTCGTGGGCTCTTGAGGCCCAAGACGGAGTGGCGCAAGCCGGCGTTTTACATCGGCTACACCTCCGTCCTGTTCGTTCTGGCAACGCTGTATACCGCCGGCAACTCTCAAAACGCGATCGTGGCCTACGTCGACAATAGATCGTATCCGGAGGGTCCCTATCAATATTTCATCACCTACATGGCGGATCAAAGTGTCATGGTCATGACCGACGTCGCGTCTCTGATCATACTATGGATGACGGATGCCCTGATCGTCAGTTTCTCCTTTTTTCATGCCTATCCAATGCCTGGAGAAAGTCTGATGGGCCAGGGTCAAATAGCTGTGCAGGTTCATCATGTTTTATTACCAAGTTCCTTATGCGAAATGGATCATTCCCTTGCCGTGTGCTATGTACGTTGGGGTCATCGGTGAGTGGACGAACTCGTAGATGATCCAATCGCACTTGTCTGACTTGCGCGTGGATTTCGTGTGACAGTGTTGAGTACCCTCGTCCTGCAAGGGGAAGCTGGTCTGGGAGAGATATTCTACTTCTCGGAGAACATGTTGCTCGCTTATTACGCACTCTCGTTCTCTCTAAACGTCCTTGCAACGGTGTTGATCGCCTCACGACTGTACTGGCACAAGATTCAGTTGGAACGCGTGTTTGGTGAGCAAAGTGATCCGAATGTACCCTCTCGACGGTCTGCTGATCGCACGGTTGCTTCGATCCCTACTGCGCATGTTACGTGTACATCAATATTCTTCCGACTTCGCCTACTTGGATCACGCGTTGCCAGGTCCAAGAATTGAGTCCCCCTACATGAACATCGCAACGATGCTGATCGAATCTGCGGCACTATACGGCGCTTGGTCGCTCATGTTTTTGATCCTCTGTGTCCTCAGGAATCCAGGCCAGACGATCATCTTGGCGACGATGAACCATATTCAGGTGAAGACCATTCCTAACATCCGTCGACAACGAATTCTGACTCGACGACGAATTCTGTTGTTGCGCGTCGTGCTAGGTCATTGCGCCGCTCCTGATCATACTCTGGATGGTGCGTGGAAACGCTTGGAATCCTCGTCGCTCGCAGACTTTTCCCGAGTTCGACGATGACACGACGGCGCAACCCCCTCGCCTTTCGGGTAGCATCGGGAGGCTTAGTTTCGTATGTCGGCCGGTCGCTGATCGCGTTGTGGGCAAGTTCAGTCTGGAGGACGACGACATGCATACGAACACGGATCTGAACGCGTCGTCAAGTACGGTCGCCGGGCGTCGCGGTGACATCGACATCAGCGCGATCGAGCTTGGACTATATGGGTCTAGGCCGGTCAGCGTCGTGGAAGATCTCAAGCTATGACGCAAGAGACGAAATGACGAAACCAGATGGAACGCAGGAAGAACGATCTATGTAGCAGGGGCAACGGAAGACGACGTCGAGCGACGTGCCCCTGCCCGCTTATATTTTCATAAACCCAATCCATGTCACCTTATTGCCGCAGCCGACGTACGCCTCACGCCTTACGATTCACGAACCAACACTTGCCTCGTCTCGAGGCCATGCATTCGTTTTCATTGTCCTATATTTTCCCCTCATTTGGCCTTGATCTGTGAGATTGTCGATATGTATACCCAGGTACATAAGTTGCATTACCACCCCCCGTTGTTGTTTGAAGGAAGGAGTCCCGGGTCGTTCTATTTTTAAACCGTCCACTTCATTAGCATCTTAGAAGAATTCACCGCAGCGGAATTACAAATGTATGTATGTACATATACTCATTACCCCACCCGTGTCTCGGGTTGGTTGTCACGATGACGTCTCTCTTCCCTTCTTCGACTCGTTCACTTCTTTTTCAGCAGAGAAGTGCCGTCATGCAAGCAAAATTCGTCGTTAGGCAGAACTCTTCTAGATGACTTCTTGCAAGCGGCGTATGTACTCACCAAGTGTCAAGCTGTCTTACAAGAAACGAACGATTGGCCGCGCCCACACACACACACACACACACAACATACTCCGAACCAACGACCGTCGGCGGTGACCGGTGACCTCAGTCGGTCAACTACTGGTTGCCGGTCGGACCGACTCGGACGTCGCCTGTAACCATGCCATCCGGAGTCCGATGGAAGCATGATTCAACATCTTCTAAGTTATCTTATATACTTACTCGCATGAGAATCTAGCTCTCTCATTGGCTCAACACAAGCTCATTCTTGCCATCTCGACATGCCAGTGTTTTTTCTTTCGTCTCACTGGTCAGTTATTACTAACTTTATGCCCTTCTGTCACGCGTCCATTTTTGTCTTCCTGCCATCTTCAGAAGTCGTGTTTCTTTACCTCCTCACACCAGAACGTCAATGGACAACCATCAAACGGCCCCAAGCAGATTCAGTTGCTGAAGGTTCAAACGTTCACGAGTCGGCTCAGTCGGGCTAACGACCCATGAGTGCCACTCTCACGTGAACGACAAGAGAAAGCTCAAGAGTTGCTTTTTTCTCTTCTCTTCCCCGAGCATTCATATTTCTATTCTTAGTCCAGCAGTGCCCACTATGCACTCGGGATCCTGCCCCTCAGGCTTGCCCATTACTAGTACAACCGCTACCTCAAGGCCTCACGCACCACCTCAACCTCCTGCCGCTCGCCCGTTACAACCGCGCTCGAATGGGTGCGGTATTCTTGAACGGATTTTGTCTGGAGACCAACCGCTCAATGTCTCCCTGGGAGAGGTAGCGAAGGTGATACATCTCGCGCTTTTTGTAGGTTTCTTGAGCGCGACGAAGAAGCAACTTTGTCAGAATGATTTTTTTTTGGAGCGCTTTGAAGTCCTCCATCATGCCATCCATTGACTTCGCATTTGTGGATCGGAGAGGGAGGGTCTAATTGTGTAGAAGCTGAGTAATGTTTGTACCTAATAACATAAGACGACCACTAACCACAAGGTATGCCCGGGCCATATTTTCCAGGGATCTAATGTAGTGCTTGAGACGTTCCAACGAGTCGACCCGAGACCGCAGGGGAGATTGCGATGTGATGACGGTGCGAGGTGAGTAACGAAGTACCCCGGGAAGCTCTTCCCCAGGAAGCAGCTTGAATGTAGATGAGGGAAGGTTTTCGAGGAACGCGGGCAGGGCAGGCGACTTTGACATAATGAAGACTGTGAGGTGGATTTGGCCGACTATGGACCAACTACATCACTGAAACATAATTTTTATGCTTGCGGTATATAACTGAGTTATAATCTGTTGAAATCCACGGAGTGGATAAAATACACCACCACGGTCGTTCTAGGTTGGTCGAGTCACGAGACCGACGTAGAATTTAGTCCGTGCATGAGTAAGCGAAGTGGGCGCGTCTCTTTCTTTTAGCCCACTTCGCACACACACAGCGCTCGCGTTCGACGCTGCGCTGCCTGCTTCTTTCTTTCGCTAGTTTTCTCTCGTTTATAAACTCCTTCAATCACTAGCTTCCTTTAATCCCTTTCGACAATATGGATAATCCAAATAATGCAGTCCGTCCAGACTACCTATTAGTGGACTTCGAAGAAGATAGAGCACCCTTCCTAGCTGTAGGAATGACAGAGCAACAAGCAGCAAATCTGCTCTCCGCGCAGTGGACCCTCAAGAACAACAGAGAAAAGGAGGTCTGGGCGCAACAACGACGAGAGCGAGCTGCAGCGGCTGCGGAAAGACAGGAGAGAGAAGAGGAAGAACGTCAGCAGCAAGAGGATGAGGATGCGCAAATTCTCAAAGACGAACGCAAGAAGAACAAAGCGAAATTCGCGCCCATTCCCAATGTCCCTGTTTCCTCTGAACCGATCACCTTACCGTCTCAAGTTGCTATCCGAAAAATCCAGCAGCACAAATTCTGCGAACTCTGGTACTTCACCAATGATGGGCTAGACGCTGCGGACGCATCGCTTTCCTACGCCATCGACGACGACTCCCTCTCTTTCGTCCCTACCACAGACGGCACACCCACCCTGGTCCCAACGGCTTCCGCTCGTGACAAGTCCAATGTCACCCAAGACGAGAATCTCTCCATGGAGCAGTTCGGCCAAGCGTCGCCCCGCATGGTCCCTTTCATGTACGACCACGGATGGGCCCAACCCCACGTGCAAATGCACATCGACTTCTGGTCAACGATCGAGAACCACAGGTGGCGCAACTCCCGCAATAAAAACCAACAGCGCGCGCTCCTGGTCTACCAAGGCCAACAAAGACGTCGATGGCACAACTGCATCACCTCACCCAGAGCCTTTGACCTTTCCATCATCAATGAAGAAGTCCTCCGTGACACGCTCGATGATATCCTCATCCAAATGCGCTCGGGCACGAGCCAATCCGAATCATTCGTCACGTAAGTACCTTCACCTATGTTTTCCAATAGCATGATCTCACTTTCTTTTTCCCTCTCCTCATTTTCTCGCTTTATCCTCCACAAACCTGGCGTCCAATGCTCTTGCATACGCCACGACATACCTACTACCTCTGGCATCCTGCCAACGTCACGGTCACCTCGTTGCTTGACACCCCGTCAACGCCACTCAGTCTTAATGACAAATATGCTGCCCTGCATGACAAATACCAAGCGCTGTTAGGCAAAACACCAGTGCCGTATCAGTCCACCAATTACAGAGCGGCGAGTGGCTCGAAACGACCTGTTTCCCCACCATCAGGCTTCCAAGATTATGCCTCTAAAAAGCAGCGCTCCTTTCGCACCTCAGATATCACAATCATCCTCCTCGCCGTCTGTGCAGTATGCCTCGGCAGACACCGCCACGACATCGCGCGTTGCAATTCCCCACGCACGTGGGATCAGAAGTATGATACCTTCGCTGAAAGGCAAGGTGGAAGCCTCTTCGCGAGACAGGACGGGCGCCTCCTATGCTGTCGATGGCAGAGAACAGCCGGCTGTAATGAATCTCACCGCCCACTCCACATCTGTTCAGGCTGCGGCTCCAAGTCCCACAACGTTCAACTGTGCCCTAGAGCTCAGAAACGTTCCAATGACGACACCGTACAAGCCAAATGAATGGCAGATGGCACTCGAGAAAGCAGGCCTACTCTCTCGTTTCCGGAATGTGCCAATTGGACTTCGCGAAGGCTTCATCGTAGATTTTCCCATCATTTATCATACCCAGTCACCCCCTAATAAAGACTCCGTTGACCTCTACATCGACGAGTTTGATAAAACAGTACATAATGAACTACGCAAAAACAGATACATTGGACCCATCTCGGCCCCTACTCTCGTTTCACTAATTGGCCCCTTCCAATCCTCCCCCATTTCCATTGTTCCGAAACCGGGACGACCCGGAAAGTTTAGACTAGTACAAAACTTCTCCTTCCCTTTAACACCCTCATCCGACTTCCCCTCTTCCTCCGTCAACTCCTTTGTAACCTCCGACAAATTTCCCACCACGTGGGGCAAATTCTCCATTGTCACTCTCCTTATCGCACGCTTACCTCAAGGATCAGAGGCAGCAACGAGGGACGTCGCGGAAGCATACCGCACCATCCCCCTGCATCCGTCTCAATGGCCGGCCGCTGTAGTCAGAGCTCCGAACGACTTGTATTACATAGACAAGTGTCTATCCTTTGGGGCTGCTCCGTCAGCGGGCACATATGGTCACTTAGCTGATGCGGCAGCGGAGATTTTCCGATCGGAAGGAATCGGTCCCCTGGACAAATGGGTGGACGACCACATTTTCTTTCGGGTAAAACGCTTCCACCGTACTAACTACAACGCCCTGCGGAATTCGTGGAAACAGGACATTGAGTACTCAGGTCCGATGAAGCAAGCGGGGGGCAGGCTTTGGTTCACCGGCAAAGACCTTTCAGACGGCAACCCAGAAGAGTTCAATGAGGACTGCAGTAACCCCATCCGGGACCTTTCACGCACGTCTCCCCGAAGTGATCATGACTCACTGTTCACTTACTCCCTCAGTGATATTGACAAAGTGTCTGACCGTCTAGGGATACCATGGGAAAAATCTAAAGACCAGCCGTTTGCCTCCTCGGTGGACTATATAGGATTTACATGGGACATAAATGCACGCACGGTATCACTAGCATCGAGCAAAATCACAAAGTATAGGGATGCAATTAAAGAATGGCTCAGCCGCCCCTCACACGTGCTCAAAGACGTAAAACAGCTGTACGGAAAACTGCTACATGCATCAGCCGCACTGCGAGAAGGTAGGGCGTACCTCACAGGACTTGAGCGCATGCTCAGGGTCTGCGGCGACAAGCCGTTCATGCCCCACCGCCCCATCAAAGCGATAGCCGAGGACCTCTTATGGTGGGATGAACGACTCAGGACTGGTGGGGTCTCCCTCTCCATTCCCCCGCCCATCCCTTACACCGACATTCGAGCTTTCTCAGATGCCAGCTCTGGCGTGGGCATTGGCATTGTCATCGGCCAACACTGGCGTGCCTGGAGACTCATCCCGGGCTGGAAAGACTCCCGAGGGGCGAAGCGAGACATTGGCTGGGCGGAAGCAGTCGGTTTTGAACTGCTCATCCGCACAATCCACATTGTACACCCAGAAATACCCAGGGTCATTGCCTTCGGAGACAACACCGGTGTTGTGGAGGGATGGTGGACCGGTCGGCACCGGAATGCCGAAACCAACACCATCTTCAAACGCATTCACAGTTTCCTCGTTCAAACCAATAACGTCGGAGCGTTTCGCACAACCTATGTCCCAAGTGCCGACAACCCAGCGGATGGCCCCTCTCGTGGAAAGTACCCCCCTATACATCTCCTCCTTCCGCGCATTCCCATCCCCGCTCCCCTCGTCCACTTCATTGTCGATGCCGTCGACCCTTCCAACTCGGATCATGAGCAGTTTGAAACATCCTCGACCCCCACAGTCCTTCCGCGCCCCCCCTTCTATCCCCGACAGCACATCACTCAGGAAGCGCTTGACCGATGGAGAACCGCCGCCCAAGAAGAGGATGACCTCATCAGAGAAGTTCTGCTCAGATAAGACATCCAAGGCCCGCTTTGACTCGGAGCTATCCTCCCGAACGGTTTCGTCCATCCAATCAACTCCAACCCCGCCTCCGGCTCCTCGCCCTCGCCCATACCCCCCTTCTCTAACCCCACACCTATCGTCCCTACGCCCGCACTGCCTAGCGAGAGATCGTCTCCGTCTATGGTTACCATGTGGCAAGGAAATAGCTCGTTCAATTACAGACAGTGCCGGGAGGCCTATACCCATTCCAGAGGAACACCTAGACCGCATTCTTGATGTCCTGGAGACTGCTTGGACAGAAAAGACCAAGGAAGGGTACGGTTCGGGGCTACTAACATTTCATGTTTACTGCGACATCCACAATATCCCTGATCCTCAACGGTTGCCCATCTCCCAGTCGCTCCTGACAGCCTTTGTTGCGAGTTGTGCTGGCTCGTACTCCGGCTCAGCACTGTCCAACTACACTGCAGGCCTAAGGGCATGGCACCTCCTCCACGGCGTACCCTGGAAAATCAACTCCGACGAAACACGTTCCATCATCGAGGGTGCCACCCGTCTAGCCCCGACTTCATCTAAGCGTCAGAAGCGCTCCCCTTTTGAACGTAACACCCTACTCAGTTTCCTTACTTATCTCGACCTCGCGGCCCCTCGAGATGCTGCCATTTTCGCGTGCATAATCATTACCTTTTACTCGGTCTCCCGTTTAGGAGAATTCACAGTCCCTTCCATGACAAAATTCCAGTCGTCACCCGACACGTACATACAACGGAAACACCTTTCCCCCATTCGTGATCACAACAATCTTCCCATCCTCTCTTTCTTTATACCCAGAACAAAATGCTCATCAACGGGTGAGACGACTCAATGCGCAACACTTGATCACCTCACTGATCCTGTCGCGTGGCTCCAGAACCACTTCAACATCAACAATCCGGGCATGGATGACCACCTCTTCGCCTGGAGACACCCCAAAGGACTACGTCCTCTCACCAAACCGGAGGTTACCACGCGAATCAGGGAGATCATTACACAATATAATCTCCCCCTTCTGAAAGGTCACAGCCTTCGGATTGGAGGCACACTCCACTACCTTCTCCGAGGAACCCCCTTTGATGTCGTCAAAACGATGGGGCGATGGTCCGGGGACTCGTTCACAAAGTATCTGCGTAAACATGCTGTCATCCTTGCGCCCTATTTGCAAGAGAGACCGGAACTGATTGAAAGACTCACCACATACCCCATGCCTCCGGTCAGATAGGTATGTCATATAGTGCACTGCTCCTTATGCCGGGGAGAGCCTCACACCTCGCGTCACAGCCTCCTTCAACCTGGGAAAGCAGCCAGCTCCCCCCGGCGCGATGTTGCCTCGGGCCGGAAAGCCCTCGGGCTTTCGCCCACCCTTAGTAGTTACTTTCCTACGTCTCAAGTAATCCACCATCCTTTAAATAGCCACCATCTCTAG
>JBBPOK010000520.1:0-21111 GCA_038091415.1 Leccinum variicolor
TCTTCCGTGGATTTGTGACCATGCTCGGGTGGATCGATCAAGTGGGGAATGGTTTACCATGAACGAAACTCGTGGAACTCCGGAGCGCAAGTGACGCCGTCCTCGAATACAGTCCACTTTGCCTTCAAGTAAGCGTGTCCAACAATGGATCCTCCGATCGAAAATACACGGTGAACATGGCAGAGTAAACACGAACAGAAAGGAACGCACTGAGCATCCGTCTGTTAGCTAATGAACGACGGTGGGCTTGATATGTCGTTCGCCCGTCTTTTGCGTGTCTCTACTCCGTTCCTCCTCCGTGGATTCGTGGCCATGCTCAAAGTTGCGTGGATCGAATGGGGAACGCGAAGTCGCGTTCGGTGCCTTGAATATCTGCACGAAGACATTGTGTTCTTGTATCCATATCAGCGCCATCAAGCTGTTGGGGTATATGGGCGCTGTAGGGGTGAGCGGAGACAGCGGAGAATGGGCTGATGCGTAGTAAAATGAGTCCTCGGGAGGGGGTTGAGTTTGCGGAACAGTGGGAAGCGGATGCTTTGCTCGACAACTCGGAGGACCATTATGGGTAAGGTTTTGGTGCGTTCAGGTGCTTAAACGCAGGAGACTGGAGGGAATAGCGGGGGAGAGTGGGAGTTGGGGGCGGGCTGGAGGAGGGGTCTCGGAAGGCTGGCGACAAAACATCGACACTGCGATCTCACCATGGGAATCGCATACAAAGTTTTAGCACGATGGCGAATTCATTGATGTATCATGAGACCCACCATAATCACGTCGAGAGTGTCTTCGATTGCAACTTACTCCTTATATTTCGCTGTCAACAAGCAATCAATCGAGAAATGGAAATGTCGGCACCATAAATCATAGTTATTTGATGCGATAGGAGGATTGGATATGTTCGCATCGAAACGTTTCTTTGTTCTGGCATTCCAGCCTTGCGTCTTCCTGAGTTCTTGTCGAGGCGCACACAGGATATACCTAATGTCACAGTCCTAATTAATTCGAATTTGTCGTTATCTACCGTTGGTTTCCACTTGCCATTCGAAGGAAGAGCATGCTCGACGACTTGTCGAAGCTCCCTTGCTAAGAGATCACAAACTCACTCGCGAGTGAATCAGCCCATGCAGAGAAAACGATACTCTTGGCGCCAGGGTCTACGAGTCGGACGTGCAGCAAATATCGAACGAGGCGCTTGAATCTTGGTTCCACAGCTTGGCTCGAGTATACTCACCGATCACGTTGTGCTGGATTTCTCGACGGGACACAGGTGCCATTTCGCCGTTCCTTGCCATTACCGGCCTCGGGGGGAGGCAATTGATCATCTTGAATGGTAAAAAGCTGCAACTGAATAGAAGTCACTGGTCGCGCGTAAGTCGAGATGCCGCGGATAGTAAGGGTACGAGTACAAACACAATACGATCATTGAAAGCCTTGCAGAGCACGGCGATGTTTGCGTCCAGCTTGTCTGTGATTTCCACTAACAGTTATGGAATTAGTGGTTTACTTAGCCCCATGATAACAACGAAATCACAGATCGATTACTTACGCAGGCTCGCTATCAACGCTCGCAACCTCGCGGCCCCGTCCTTGGCTATGATGTTTTCCAGATAGTTCTCCTTCGCGGTACGAACAGCAACGGCCAAGAGATCCACCATCACCGATTTCAGCGCACGTTCAGTCAGCTGCAGCTCCTTGCGTTTGCTCCAGCGATTGGTGGTATAGCGCTTCGTGTTGAGGCTATACGTTGACATCCTCCGCAACTTGTAGGTTTTCCTGCGCCTGAGCGGCAGCCTTGGTCTCTCTGCTTACCCCTTGCATGAAGGGTAATGATTGAATGAGCAACGTTCGTTCTGTCACGCGCTTCTCTGTCGTATTCAGCCTCCGCATCATGGGTCCGGTTTGCCGCCTTCTCCGTAGCTAATCGATCACAAACTTTAGTCCCAGCACGTCTTATATGCAACGTGTACTCACAATTGAGCAGGTCTCACTCGTCCTAAGTTAGTAGACGTATACGAAGGACATTCCAACAACCTACCTGAGGGGGTGTGTATAATATTATCCCCCTCAACCTTCGCCAAGTCTCTCACAAGCTGCCAATACGTGCTAGCCAAGAGGAAAATGAACACCCAAAAGAAGAAAGTCTGGACTTGACGTGAGCTCCATCAGCTCTCATATGTAACCGACATTACTCACTTCTGCAGCATCGAGCACTCAACCAAACTACGAGCTTTGGATCCTTGAACGTATGTCGATCCTAACCAGCATGGTTCCCATAAACGCAAGCAACGCATTAAGCGCGGCAGCGAATTTGGGACGAAAGGTCGAATGTTGTCGTTTCTCCCCCTCGCTTTTCGCTTTTGATTTCGTACGCACCGTATCCCCACCCTCGCTCTTTTCCTTGCCATCGTCCTTGCCACGACCGCCATCGCCACTCAGCTGGGTATAGGTATTCGCATAATACGCATAGACGGCACCCAGACCGGCCGCGACGAACAAGCCCAAGCCTGAAGCGACCGTCGCCGTTGAGAACAGGTCCGTGGGGTCGTACGTGCGCGCGTGTAAGTTCGAGTAGTGCGCGTGTGTGTGCGATCGTTGTGTAACTATGGTATAATTGTGCGTGTGCCGTGTCAAGGAACGAATACTAGCTGTAGTCAGAGGGAAGTGCCAAGCAGGATTTTCGCGTAACGCACCCTTCAAGTTGTTCTTTCTGTTATGTAGTTGCAAGTTGCCGGGCCGAGGGCATAAAGATATTACGTAAACAGGTTCCTTCCGACTGCCAAGTCGTGACGCTCAGGCTGAGATCATCGATCAACAACAACTTGACAACAACTTCGACTAAATTATCATGATTTTTATCCACTCATTCTCAGCACAGGTGAATCCACACAAGATGCCGAGAAGGAGATTGAATATTTGTCACGGGCTGGATGAGCGTGATAATCGATAGCATCATCATCGCGGCGCCAAACGAGATTCCAGCCAAAACTATGTATCTTGGCACATATGCACCAGCACACAACATACCCTGACTGCGACTGTTAAACCCAAATAAAAAGAAACGAAACAGAAATAAAGAAGAAAGGATTGTCGTCATGGCTCAGATGCGATAAATGAATGACAATGGTCGATGTGGTGATGGATATGATGTGTGTGCCCAGAGGGAAGCAGACTAGACGTGAAGACAGAGGGGGTGAGGGTATATATCGAGCAAGAGGGATAAAAAAAGAGAGGCATGTCGTCAAACAACACAAACGAGCAAATCAAAACACCATCAGCCAATCAGGCCTCCGAACACGTCGAAAACCTCAGACTATCCGACATCGACTCGGGCGCGCCACCATAAATGTGCAAGGTCCCGCCCGCCTGATCGCTCCGTGCCAACAAGTCGTCCCAAATGTCCACCTTTTCTTGCTCGCTCAGTTGAGGTCGTCGTGCTAGGCCGTCTGGCGGAAGCTCTCGGAACGTAAACTGCGTACCCGTCGTTGTGCATGGCGACGAGCGGGCTTCGTCTTGCTCTCTGCCTCGCTCTGACACGCGCAATCGCAATCGTCCACGTTCGGTCATGGAATCTTCACCTCGCGCAGTCATATTGCTCTGCGCGCTCGGCATCCGCTCCATCTGCCGCACACCTCCATCCTGTTTAACCCACCACCACCGAACGTGAATGTAAATGCGAATGCGACGGAGACAGGTCGATGGCGACGATGATGACGGCAAACTTGTCACGCTCCCACCCGCTCCACGTACCGAGCTCCTCGACGATCTTCGTGGTGGGGGCGGCGACAAGGACAATAGTCCGTGCGTTTGATGACGATAAGGCGTATAATGCACATTTGGGCTTGCAGAAGCAGATGGAGAAAACGAAGAGGCTCTCCACGACCCAGGCGAGGACGAAGGCAATTCCCCAGAGCACGTCTGTCGATGGGCAGAAGATGACGGTAAAGGAAATGGTTCAGGATCATCACGATCCTCCTCCACCCCTTCCCAGACAGGCAGGTACAAAAGATCGTAGCACCAGTGGCACCGCCACTGCTGACGTTGACGTGCTCGGCTCGCCGCACTGCCCGGGGCCGTCACCTAACTGTTCGAGCGGCGTAATGATATGTCGATCGAGCACCGAAGACCCAGCCAAAGCTTCACCATAAGAAGATACTGAAGACCGCGCTGAATGCGTCTTGGAAAAGACCGGCGAAGACGAGACGTCGGACGAGCGAACTGAGGACGAGGTCGCCACGCTCGGTCGAGTGGGAGTAATGATGACGTTGCTGTTGCTGTTCCTCGACATTGGCGGATGGCGGAGCGTCGTCAACAAAGGTTTCTCGCTGCCGCCGCTTTCGCCTTGGCCTTGCTTTGCTTTCTCTAACAGCTCCTTCGGGATTGCAGGCACGGGCGGAACGACTTTTTTTTTTTTTTTTTTTTTTTTCCTTTTGAACCTAGAACCGGTCCCGCAAACCGCCCGTACTGATCTGTCTCATCAACCGCCACAGCTTGCTCCCCTCGCCACCCCCGTCCACAATTTCTTCACATCCTGACCCTGAACGCTGACGCCCCGTGAGCGGACTCGCGTATGCACCGTCCCCCGCGTTCGGTTCGCCGTCCATCGATTGTCCGGCTGAGCGCGTCCTGCCTCCTTTCCACATCTTCTGAAGGCTTGGACGCCCTTTTGAATGCCCCCTTGCCCTATCGCGCGACGGCGAGTCACCAGACGTCTTCGCCATCACAACAGTCTCTCCTCCCCTGAGCTTTCGCCCCCGCGCCGAGTCCTTGCACGTGAGACTCCGGCCGACCGAGTCGGATACCGACGGCGCGGGTTGAGGCGTACCAGTGCCAGTACCAGTAGTCCAGACACGTCCGCGTT
This sequence comes from Leccinum variicolor, assembly GCA_038091415.1. Lineage (NCBI taxonomy): Eukaryota > Fungi > Basidiomycota > Agaricomycetes > Boletales > Boletaceae > Leccinum > Leccinum variicolor. The sequence continues at coordinate 4,856 of JBBPOK010000520.1, forward strand.
CAACCGTTTCGAGCCTACTTTTCCGATCGTACACACCACCACCGTGGGACGCGGTCGAGCTCCCCTGGTCGTCCATTGGACAAATTAGTGGGGGAGGGTGGATCGTCTCGACGAAGTTCCTGTTGTTGCTTGTACGCCTCGGCGACTGCGCTGGCTGGAGTCAGCGGCGAAGACGACCTGCCTTGATGATGCGAAGTACTCCCTTTGGGCAACGGACGGATGCGGACGAGATCGAGGTCGAAGAGTTGGCAGGGAGGGGTTGCTCATGCTCCGTTCGCGCGGTTTGACGAGCTTGGCAGAGCCACTCGGACGGCGTCGCAGCACGTTGCGTTGTCTCGGTTCCTTTCCACGAGCAGCAGCGGGGGAGGGTGTGTGGGCATTTGGGGTGGTGTTTGAACCGGCGACGCTCTCTGGGCTCGTTGACGACCCACAACCTGTACGGGCCTGATAAGGTTTGGAACCTGCTTGGTTCGTACATCGACGGTGTAGATCTATCATATCATCGCGCGTCAGAGATGCGACTCGTCGTGAATGCGGTAAGGGAAGAAGATACGATACCTGTGATCTCGAGGTCGGTTGTGGGCCATTTACTAGACGTGCCAGGGCCAGCGGACGGGCTGAACAACGTATCACTCTCGGAGCGCATGGTTGTCGTGGTTGATTTGAAAGAAAACTGGGAAGGCGATGGTTGGAGAGTAGGCTCTTGATGGTCATCATAAGCCGCGAGTGGGATCGCGAATGGCGGTCGGCTTGGGGTTGAGGTTGACCGGCAGCTGCTGCAGGGGGAACGGACGAAGAAAAAAAAATGAGGTGCGGTCGAGGGCCGTTGGGATAAGCGGCTGGAGGGGTATTCGCGTGGTGCCGACGGGTGGGTATCTGATATGTTGGGAGACTGAGACCACGGGGGATTAGACGACATGGGGGAATGTGATCCGAGGGTCAAGACGCCAAGCTCGGATCGATAGTGTGGGTCGGTGGAGGGTTTTGACTCGGAGGTCGCAGAGGAGAGGGATCCGGGAAAGAGGCTGCTGGACGCGGTGGAAGGGGAGGTCGTCGGCGTAGAAGGGGAGCTGGCTGGATGGTGAGAGTGTGTAGCAAGCGTGGGGATGTGTGGATCGTCGAGTTGTGAGATGGTTGTTGCGAGAGACTGCGAGGACATGCTGAGATCGTGGGCGTAACGCTGGAACAATGTGCGGGGATCTTGATGGATAGACTGGTCATCGGTGGAGTGTGATACACTACGCTGACGGTGGGAAGAGATCTGTGTGGTATGGCGAACATAGTTGTCGATTATTCTTCCCAACCAGGGCATCACCTTCTTGGTAATTGAGTAAACTGGCAAGAGCGGGCTTGCCCTTTCCATTTCTTCCAACTTCGCTTAAAGCCAGTCCGCCAGCGACCGTCTGTGGCAATGGTTCCCATATCCGGATCGAAAAGTCGTCCGAACACATTCGTTCATTCCGTGGGTTCCATGCGACTGAATTGACACTTCCCATTCCGTGGCCTGAAAGGATCTCGAGAAGCACACCGGTATCCCTGTGCCAGATATAAATGTTACGGTCTAGGGTAACAAGGTGAGAAAAAGATCAGAGAGAACAGTGCCAACACCGACCCTCGCTTCCGCTGACCACGAAGTTACCATCGACGCCCCCGAAGCAACTCCGGATCACATGGTGGCCCTGGTGCTGCCCGGTAAATTTGCGCGCGAGACGACCCTGGTGCAGGTCCCATAGATGCACCTCCTGCCATACATATCATGATTAGTAAATCACCAAGGAGTCCAGATTCGAACGACTCTCACGTCTGGTGCATGGTTAATCAGTGCAAATTGAGAGTCTTCAGATATCTTCACGCTCGTAAGTTCACCATCCGTGGGAAGCGACCTAACCTCTCTTCAGTTAGGCCGAGCGCGGCAACGGCGCCAAACTTACAGTTCAATAGCTTTGCTCTTGAGCTCGTATATAATCATCCGATTCTCCGACGGTCGGCCCCCGCTCGCCGTGGCGCCGTTCCCATTGTTGGCCGGAACTGGCGTTTGCTCCCGACTGGCACTTCGATCAATATCCTTTGATGCAGTTGGTATTGCGACGCAGTCCATTCCAACCGTGACAAGCCGCGTCATGTCTGGAGTGATAGCCATATCGGTGACACGGATGGGTACATTTGACTATTCGTCCCGAAGCTTCCCGGTCATGTCCTGGAAGAGAAGAGGTGAAGTGTATACCATATACCGGAAGGTTGCACATACCCAACAAAGTATCTTGCGATCCAGACTTGCAGACATGAAGCCCGAGCCATCCGGTAACCACACGAGTGCCGACAGTCTCCGAATGAGAGTCAAGCACGTGTATGCGCTTTCCGGTCTAGCAAGACGTATTGTGGTCATACTTTACACAACGAAAGTGACGATAATCACCTTGGTGTCCCAAAGCATTATTAGCTGGTCTGCAGAGGTAGCCAGGACGGAGTCGTCAAGCGACCATGCCAATGCGCCGACGGGGAAGGGGTACTCTCGGAGAGTGAACTCCACGACACACTCACGAGAGGTAGGTTCGATATCCGACTATGAACGTGACGTCAGTCTTTATCCTCCGGGAAGGCAGACGAATCACTTACCCCAATCCGCCAAATTATGGCCGTCTTGTCTTTGCTTGCACTAGCCAGGCGCAAGCCATCATGACTCCAGGCCACGTTCCACACCTCGTCGGTGGGTACGTCGAGAACAGTAGTTGTCACACAGGGGAAATCCTCTCTTTCGCAATAGTGATCCGAGAATAGCGAGAAAGCAGCAGAGTTCATGGGCACGTTATGATATAGGCAGTGTTCTCTTTGATAATGTTTCGATTGTGTAAGCAAGGTCGCAAGCCGCCGGGAAGGAATCATTGTCGTGGAGGGTATAAATTCTGGCACAAGAAGTTCTTGACATGATGAAGACGAAAATGGAGGACGAAAAGCTCACGTTGCAGTTCGGAAAGCAGTATTCGCTGAGACGTTCCGGATGCACCATCTCACGATGCACGCCGTCGTAGGTCCTCAGGATCGGAACACATTATCAGACTATCACGCAAGTGATCAGCATGAGGCGGAGATTATTTAATCCAGGCGCCCTGATGCGTACCTGGACAGCGCGTGTAATTGCTCTGAGTTTGTACTCAGGGGAGCTAATTCGTTACGCAGCACCTGCAGCGCAGCCGTCGTTTTTTGGGACTCCAAAAGTTCGAGGTATTTCTGTCTGCCGATAAGAAAATGGGCCTCCTGAAATAGATGTGTCAGAGACCTCGAGCCGAATGATGGACGGGGTGTCGATCGCACCCAGATCGCCTCCTCGTCTGCTGCAGTAAGGTGAGGAAGTAACGCCTCCGCATCCGCCCAGTCTGCGTCGAGAAAATTCGGTGACTTCAGGTGCCTCGAGGGAGTAACCCGACTCTGCTTCGAGGGTGGCGGCGGATTCGCTAGAGAGGGATTACGTTGAGAGTGGCGCAGAGAAAAAGAGCGACTTACACGTAGCCCACGTCACGTAGACTCTGTATGACGAGGCGAATGAACTCTTCCCTGTCTACATAAGGGTCATCATACAACGTGGTGCCGGGCAGGTACACGCGCGCCACTGAAGGACCGTGTCTGGCAACGCCGTTGCTCATCGGCGGGGATGCGTTGGGCTTGAAGCTATTGACGAGGGAGATGCCGTTCGAGCGATTCGCTTTGTCTAACGTGATGGAGGACGGACCGGGCTCCGAGATGGTGCTGCTGATGGACAGCGATGAATTGGAGAGCTTGTCTGAACGTGGAATGTACATCTTATCTGTGGAAGAACCGGTGGGAGGTCAATGGGTTGGACGGAAAAGCGGAGGCAGAGACGGTGGTGCGTCGACTGACTATGCGTTGTCTCTTGTGTGGTCTTGGTGAATCTGCAAAGAGAATGATCGCGAGAGAACGGAACGAGTTAGTAAAGGATGATCGACGAGGAGGACGAAACCCGCACCTGGCGGAAGAGCAAGGGTTGCGTCGCCCTCGGGGTGCTCTACGAGAGCGCGGGTACGTGTGGAGGGGACTAGAGAGGGAGAAGCGGGTGGCTGTGAGTGTAGGGCAGATTGTCTTGACGAGGACGGTGAAGGGGCGACTTGGGCTGACTCTGTAGTGGATTCCAGCCCTGGGGCGGGGTCCTGGCGTGGAGGACGAGCGTCCTGGGCAAAGTCCAGGAGGGTGATTGGATCAATGCTAGCCTGAGGGTTGCCCACGTAATTCGTCCACACTCTCTCCAATCTCAACAAGGCTTTCGTGCGTTGATCCACGCCAACTGTTCTCGTTGGAGCTAGTGCATTCCATTCCTGGGCGTACGGTGATGGTCACCTCTACCACCACATTTGCGTTGGAACGTGCACTTGCCGAGTACTTTGAGAATGTCGGACTGAGTATGTAAAGTGTTTCGGTTTGTAGAGAGGTCGGACGCTGAAAGTTCACTTGACCGGACGTAACGCTGATAGTTTCATCAGCAAATTGATTTCAGCTCTGGAGCGGTCCATAGTACTGTAGATGTCTCATAACATGCAAGCTAGGTCCAACATGGATAGCCGAAGCCAGTTGTGAAATAGATATGGTCCCCTAGTAATTATTATGGGTTATCCGCCCGAAAGCATCTTTAAGCATCTGTCGTGCTGCAGATTTATTCTATACTGATGCACAACCGTGACTCCAACTTCAAACTTGCCAGTAGTATATTCACCAAATGGGAAACAAGACAAACGACGACAGACCACCACAACACCGCCAGAAAACGACAAACGACCCGAGCACGACAACACCGAACAGACGACGACAGAAAACCATAGACGAACAAAAAACTACCAGACGTCCGAACACTAACCACAACAACACCGCCAGAAAACGACAAACGACCAGAGCACGACAACACCGAACAAACGACGACAGAAAACCATAGACGAACAAAAAACTACCAGACTCGGTCCGAACACTATGAGAACCGTGACACTAATCAAGGGCAAGCTGGAGGTGGTTGTCCCGCTCAACCCCAATATCAACCTGATGCAATGCACTCCTTGTGATAAAATCAATATGCGCGCGGGTCATTTGGAAATTGCACAATACGTACCATCCTTCTTGTGCCCAGCTACCAATTTGAGTGCGTAACTTGGGACCGTGGTAAGCGTGGCCCAGGATCTCGTTAAGCATCTTCATCATAGTTAAGAAGGTGGACCGGTATTCCTTTCCCGAGAATTGTGGAATAGTCTTCAATGTTGCCGTTCCATTCTTCACGAACCCGTCGAGGACACAATTAAGCTATGGTACAATGTTAGTGGTCAATAACTAAAGAACAATAAAAACACAGGGGAACGTATTGGACGTACGGCAGCACCGGCGAGTGCAAGGCAGGGAAGAGGAATCACCTGACGGAATACCTGCCCACGCTTGTCCGCAATCCTGTAAGTGCCGGTGTAAAAAAACTTGATGATTACTTCCTTGAGCGCGGGATGAGCGAAATTGTTCGTTTTTCCCTAGCACAAAGGTAAATGTTGCTAATAGAAGATAAATCGCGCTCGTACGAGTTCATCGAATCCATCTCTGAGAAACAACGAATCCTTCACTAATTCGGTAGCAGAATCCTGTACCCACTGTGCCTTCACTAGGGATGCGAGATCGCGGGAGGGGAAGAGCTTGTATGCGATGGGAGCAACGGCGAAAGCGGTATTCTTGAGTTCGGAACGCCATGTAGACATATCGCCAAGGAGCTGTGTAACTCGGTATTAGAGCGCCCGCTAAACTTGGTCAACGTTCAACGTACAACAGACGCCATGCCTGACTTATGGTTAGGCCAGTAATCTATACTAGAGGTTAAATGTAAATATTCAAAGTGTGGATGCGACTCACCTGGTTCGAATACTGTGCCACCACCATCCCATTCCGTAATCGTGGTGGTGAGTGCCTCCGTAATCGACGTCTTGAGGTCGCGAGACTTTGATGGAAAAGGGTTGCTGTTGAGCAGATGGCTGACCCGACACTCTCTTTTTGCATCCTCGAGGCAATCCTGCCAAACCGGAGGGTAGAATCCAAGGTTTTGCGGCGACGGGCCTGCATCCTTAGCTTTCTTCGAGTTCCGAGGAGCCCGAGAGCGGCCAGGCTCGGGGGTCTCGGCGGGCTTGAATGCTCTAACAGCAAGACCTTCGGGATCCGGGGCAGAAGGTCGGCCGTTACTTTCGTGGTGAAGGTTCAGTACATCAACGGCACCGCCATGCTGGGATATTCGTGCATTAGACATGTTAATGCGTTAGGTGTAACGGGTACCACCTGGGACTCTGATCCATCACGGTTGCGGCACGACGCCCGAGGAGCGAGGCCTTCCGAACCAAAGGGGGAACGAGGTTGCTGTGGCACCACGATAGCGGGGCCTTGGAGACCTGGAGGACCATTAATCTGAAGGCGACGGTGCTCTGTAGCGCCGCTATTCTGGTGAAGGTTCAGTACATCAACGGCACCGCCATGCTGGGATATTCGTGTATTAGACATGTCAAGGCGTTAGGTGTAACGGTACCTGGGACTCTGATCCATCACGGTTGCGGTACGACGCCCGAGGAGCGAGGCCTTCCGAACCAAAGGGGGAACGAGGTTGCTGTGGCACCACGATAGCGGGGCCTTGGAGGCCTGGAGGACCATTAATCTGAAGGCGACGGTGCTCTGTAGCGCCGCTATTCTGGTGTGTATAATACGTTAGACGTGTCATTATGGCGTAATATAAACATATCATTACCTGGGACTCTGAGATGAAAAGGTTATGCTCTGCGCCCACCTCTTCCTCGTCACGAGAGAACGTAAACTCGTGGTCAGGGGGGAGTGAATTGTGACGAACAGCGACCCTGGGCTGAAACTCTTGAGAGAAACCTGAAACACTGACTTCAGTAGACATTGCAGTGACGAATACAACATACCTGGGTGGGTGACTTGCTTCGAACATGTTGCTGCCCATCCATCTTCCTCATGTTCATTTTCCTTGTCGTTCGCTCTTCCTGATCCATCCCCTTCGCTTTCAGACGAACTGTCACCAGATTTGTCAGAAGATTCAGTGGATTTGTCGGCATTGATCCTATGACGATGATCAGCCCGAGGAAGAGAAGGTTCTCTATAAGAAAACGATCTGTCGAGAAGCGCAGGGTCGATTGACTGATTATCGACCGTTTGAGACATGTGATGGGGTTGATCCACAGGACCTGCGGAAGATGGCTGTCGAGCGAACTCGGAAGAGCGAGAATCAAGCCTCGTCTGCTGGTCCCGATCAGCAATGTATGGGTGATTGAGAGTATGACCTGGTTGCGGTGGAGCACAGAAGCCGAACCGATCTGCCTCAGACAAACGTTGGTGGAAAACTGGATTCGGGGCAGTCTGGTGAAAGAATACAAGGTAGTCAATGTCGTGACCCGTTTAAAAAAGTATTACTTACTGCAGCTAGCGCATGGACTTGATTCGGAGCTGCCGGTACATACGGAGGGGGGGGAGCCTACCCAGACAACATTATCCAGACGTGCATGAGATGACTCTGAACTCACATATAAACCCTTCTTGCCAGTACCAGACCGCCCCGACTTGCTGCGCTTCGTCAAAGGAGCGAGAGGGTTCGCAACCGTGCCTTCTGGGATATCGGTGGACTTGCGAATTTTTACTGTCCGATCTTCAAGGATAGTTCCAATCTTCTCGAGCTGCCGAGCTTTTCCTCCCGAGCCGGCTCCCGTCCTTCCGCTACGACGAAGGTCTTCAAGCGTTGCGACAGCGGGCTGGAACTGCCAGGAGTCGTGATCGACCGACAGGGATTCGGCGGCGTGATCACCCTTAACACGTTGGACCTTCGTATAGCGAGAACTTTCATCACCATTCGACGAGCGTCGTTTTCCCTTCTTGCTACCCTTCTTTTTCGGTGAAGAGAAGGATGTGACAGGCTGAGAAGAACTGAACATGGAAGCGTACGTGGGTGGGGGAAAGCAGGAGCGAACAAAGGTCACTGACCGAGGAAGAGGCCGGCGAGGGATTATATACTTGAGTCTAACGACGATAAATTCATTTTAGGCTCTGACTCGACTCGGATAGACTCACCACCACGAGGCCGTAAGGTTGGAGGTTTAAGCGTCGCGTCGTGCTCGAGGCCATGGGAGTCGGTGACGGTGTAAGAACCGGGTGACATCTCCTTGAGTCTGGCAGCGATCAATTTGTTGCGGGCTCTGACTCGACTCGGATAGACTCATCATGAGGTATTAAAGTTGGAGATTTAAGCGTCGCGCCGTGCTCGAGGCCATGGGAGTTGCCGAGTCGGTGACGGTGGGAGAACCGGATGACAGATCCTTGAGTCAGGCGGCGATAAATTTGGCTCTGACTCGACTCGGAAGACTCACCAGGAGGTATTAAAATTGGAGATAAGCGTTGCGCCGGCGTGTTCGAGGCCCATGGGAATCGGTGACGGTGAAAGAACCGACTCAGTGATAGAGCGGCGATAAATTCGTTGCGGATTCTGACTCGATTCGGATAGAGCGACCATGAGGCATTAATGCATAAACTTGAGGCCTGAAGCACGTTGATGGCGGCGGTACTAATGATTCCGGAGTAACTGACTCGCTGTTACTTAAGTAAAGGTTGAGGGGAGGTCTAATTAGTAATCGAATCATACGACCTAATCATGGCTATAGCATTGCAAAATCTTTTGTACAGAGAAAAAAAAGACTGGTATATACCCGCTCTGGTTATGTACATAGCTATGGTCACACTGGCTTAAAACGTTTGTTCGGCACGGGGGGATTGTCCATGCTCCTTACTTCATCGCGAAGACGCTTAGAAGCCGGGTCCGAGTCAGAGTCAGAGGGCGTAAAATCAAGCTCGGTAAAGTTCTGGAATATCGGCATAATCTCCCTCTCCGACTCGGGTTCCATCCCAACGATGAACCTATCCAACAACTCTTGCACATCCGAGATCTGAACCAGAGACTGGTTATGTTGAGCTTGCCTGTGCAAGGCGCACCATTCTTGGACAAGGGGAATCAGATCTCGGAAGTAAGGGGTCACAGAATCGTTGAGGGACCTGTCGTGAGGGTCCATAATGAACATATACTTGGCGCTCAACGCGATCCTGAGATCCTCGGCAGCCTTCTCGCTCCACAAAGCGAGAAACGTCTTCTCATGGCCAATATCATGACGTTCTTGCCCGAGGGGGCCGTCATATAAGACCATGATCCATACGAGTACGTACAGGAGTGACTCGATATCGTCCGCGTAGGTGTGGCGTATGGCGATAGGACGGTTGACAAAGACCCGAGTAAGGGAGGCCGTTTTACGCATCGACTGCGTAGTCATTGCAATGGATTCGGCGAAAGCTGACTGTAACTGACGGAGAATGTTGACCGATATAAATGGGAGGGTCCCCTTTCGTAGATCGCATTAGTTCGGTCTGAAAGAGAAAGTAAAAACCTGAAAGACATACGGTACCACCCACGCTATACTGGCCCCGGTGCGTAGTCTCCACGGCAAATTCCCAGTCGAGAAGGAATCCCCGGGAGCCGCCAGCAAAGTCCTCGATCATCGCGTTAAACGCGCTACAATCGCGGTGAATGATACCGCGTTGGAATGCCTGCTCTATGACTGTGCAATCCATTCACTTAGAACACAAGTGTGTCAGATTTAAAGATGTATACTTACTGCCTGAAATATCGCGAACACATTTAACTAATTCCTTCTTCGACTTGAACATCATCAAAGGACGCGCGCGCGGCGTCATCACCAACCGGATGTGAGTTCTCGGAGAATGCCAGTGCATCTGCCACCGGGACTTCTCGACGCGGTAACGAGCGGTGGTGTCGGGAATTCCATCCTCCACCTTGACTACCCAAGCCTCGTGCAGCTTCGGCACACCATCGATATCTTTGAGGCAGTCCATCATAATCGCCTCGGAGATCAATGTGGGATCACGGATCGCATCATCGCTCAAATTCCTCACCCAGTGGTCCTTGATGACATAGTAGTTTCCGTCGAGTCGAACTGAGTAGCATACTGTCCCCCTCCCTAGATATCCCGTGCTGGAGAATAGAACATCGAGGATCTCATAGCATGCGTCACCCGCCTGAATCTTCCCGATTACGGGCGTAGGTTCTAGACTGGGTGAAGGGAGGGAAAGGGATTGATTGGCGACCTGCAGAGATTCGGTAGGCTGAGGAGAAAGGGGGGAGAATGGCTCCACGATGGGAGGTCGGTTCAGTTCCCCGAAGCTAGGATCGGGTGACTCGGAAGGAAATGAAAGGGATTCTTCAACAGGCGGAGAGTGTGGATCTCCGACGGCAAGTTGACACGGTTCCCCTACGGGATTGCTAGACTTGTTGAAGAATGAAAAAAGTATCCTCGACAGAATAGGGAAACCACATACGGCTTCGGTATTTTTGCGTGTAGATGCTTTGTGTTTGTTTCGCAATGATCGAGGCCGGATTTCTAGCGTAGGATCGAACCCGATGGATGTACGGCAGCCGAAAGCAAGAGCCGCAATGATGAAAAGGAAATGTTGGGCCTTGGAATGAATGTGGAAGGGGGAGGAAAGTGCGCCGCCTGAGTGGTCATAGAAATGAACACGTAGCTCACTGTTGGCGATAGACAACCCAAGGATGAAACGCCTCCAAGGTTGCTCGACCAGGACAAGGTATGCCTTGGTATCCATCGTCTTCCCGATCCGAGAAGCTGGCTGGTAGGTTTCTTTTGTGTACTCGCCGAAGACCTTGGGGCTGAGCCACGTAATTTCGTCGGGGGCCAACGGGGCGTTGTCTACCAAGATAAGATCGGGCTTGCGGGCATACCCTGTAGAACCCGACATTGCCGTAGTACTCTTGCTTCCTAGCCACCGACGGAGAGGTTCCTTTGCGAAGGAATTGTTTGCATGGTTTCGGCTGACTCCGAAGGCTACTGCGATGGTGTTAAGGAACAGAGCAACCTGGTTTTCGCAACTAAGGGGCTTTGCCTGAGTACTTGTGACATCTGAAGCCCCCAGGTCTGACGCAGAACAACTAGCACGAGGCCGCTCGATACCAGCTTCTGTGTGAGGAAACCTCCACCTCCAACACTTCTTCACCTTGTCATACAGCTCGACGGAGGCTGTCCCATCGAGGCTTTCATGTGACGATATGAATTGATGTGCTCCCTTAGGTAGGGATGAGATAGGAAGTGTGAGCGACTCGGGGGTGATGTCTGCAAATTCCTTGCCGAAATTTGCGAAAATCAGGTCAAGGAAAAAACCGAGGCTCCGAGAGTGCGTGGCCGCGGGGTCGGGAAAGTCGTCGATTATTTTTCCTTGAAGCTCCATACCAACGAACTTGTCCATAGTTGAAACGTCGCGGCCTCTTCTTGGGGGGGGCAGGGAGCCGATCATTTTGTAGGTGGCATCGATGGTGGAGGCCTTGTTCGCGTCTTGGTTCCGTGGCGCTGACATGTTGCGCAGTAAGGAATTTCTCAAGTCAGCAAGCAGAAAGTATTCGACGATGGGACTGCAAGCGAGGGGGGACAATAACGAGCGAGCGGACTCGATACATATAAGCACGATGCACCCACAGAATCGATCGATTGATCACGATAAGCTAAGTTAGTGCGAAGTACGTATTTTTATCGAAATATGTATTAAGATAGAACTCGGTCGAATGCTCAAATGAGTTGTAAGCGGTTAGTCGAGTATCTGCCCTCTGTCCAAAACGAGGGATCAGATGTGCAAATGCCCGCACCTGAGTGAGGGGGACGACATCACCCAGTCGCTGACCCGAAGCTCGTTTGGCACGCTTGAGTACGTGGAGCCGCGTAGCGTCTTCAGCGACGATATCAAAACGTTGAATATAAGAAATGAAACGATCGGCCCAGGGCCACCTCTCCCCCGCCTTGCCGATAGGCCGCATGACAAGGCGGAGCTGAGCAACAATATGACCTAATAGAAGAATGCCTGAGTCAGTTTGCAGGCTCTCACAGTTGAAAGACTTGTTGTGGACGCCACATACCTTCTAGACCGCTCTCGGGCCATTCGGAACGAGCGTCAACATTGAAAATTGCCGCGTCGTAGCGACCAAGAGACCATGTACCTGGAGTGGGTGGAGAACAGAACAGGGTCTGTGCAGGCGAAACATCGGCGTTGTCGTGTATCGGTTTATTTTGAAGACGTACTTTGTACCATACTTGTAGTTCGGTAAATGGCAGGCTTGAGTATGCCGATGCACGGCGTTGACCACCGATGGGGTGCACAAAGTCATCGCCGAACTGTGCCTCGCGCTGTAGGAAATCGGCTATAGCAGCCCGAAGGTCCGGTAGCCCGAACTTCTGTGCAGCTTCGTCAACGCTGATTCGCCGCAAAGACGGAGAATATGACAAATTCACTGCCGTCGGGCCTGCAATGAAACTGCGAAGGGGGAGTGGAATAGAACCTGCTGATTTGGTGCGAAGCCGAGCAGAGATGGCAAAGTAGTCCGTGTGCGGACGCGCAAGACTGAATGGTCCGGCAAGTTGAGGTTCGTCGTCAGGCTCGCCATCCTTTTCATCGTCACTGGTATCTGATTTCTCCTCGTCTATACTTCCATTATCCAAATAATCTTCACCTTCACCTTGGCTAGTTTCCCGGTCACGTATTGATGTAGCAAGGTCGAATGCCCTGCATTTTTCTGCGCGATCAAGGTAGCGGCAGATTTGAGGGTCGTAGTTATTCTTGTTGGTGGACCCGGCCGGCGTTTTGATTTCAGATATATGGGCGTGTTCGGTGGTGTCCGCGGTCCACTGAATGGTAGCCCCGACACGCTTGATGCTTGGTGCAATACTCTGCATCAGTTCCAGTTTTGGAATGTACCAGTTGTCGATTACTCTGTTCCCTTTCCCTAGCCGTCCACCGTGGTCAATTATCGCATCCTTATTTGAGTGGAACTCGTCGAGAGCAGTAGAGATCAGGTGAATATCAGCATCGCTGATACGATACGCTTGGACTCGGTACCTGAACTCCATTAGAGCGCGAATGGCGTTAACAACTTCCAAAGGAGCTACGACACCGATTACGCCAACTATATAACGTTGGACGTCACGATGGACACGGCCAGTGACTTGTTTTAATTTCGAGATCCCTCCTTTGAAGTGACGAGATCCCGCCGTAGGCTGCAAAATGGAGAATCGGAAGTCGATTTCAGCTTCCCCGACGATCTTCAAACACCACTGCACGTCGTGGTCCCAGAACTCCTTGTGCAAGTAGTGAAGGAGTTCGGGTGTGATGAAAGAACTAGGACACGAAAGGGGGAAGTCTCGCCAAAATGGTTCACTAACCCCGTTAAGACGAAAACGTTGAGCCTCTTGGAAGAAGGGTACAAGGTCGGTGGGGTCAGCCTTGGTTTTGACGACCGCAAGCTGTGCGAGTGTGATGGCCGCAGTCCGCGGCTCATGGCGAAACGAGTCGCCAAACTGCTTGTACATTGCCATAGTGACGGGTGATGTTTTCCCCCCGACGCAGGCAAGCATAGCAGCCTCAGGAGTGTCGACTATGTACCCCGCAATGGGGGGAAAGCAATACCGCAAGCATCCCTGGTGATCGGGAAGCATGACCCCGAACTCCGCTGCCTTCTTGAGTGGCTCGAGGACGATGTCAAGACACTCGTGGATCAGCCGATCTTCGAGTACACCGCGCATTCGCTTGTTCTTGTGGATGAATTTCGGGACGGGGAGGAGGGCGGTAAGCATGAATGCTTTCGATGAAAGCTTGAGGCGCGTGGTCATTTTGATGTTCGCTATACTACTAGTAAGGAGAAGTGGATGGGCGACTCTTCCGCCGCAGATGTTGGTAATGTTGGTTTTGTCCGATGATAGTATTGTTCCGATCAATGTCGCCCCTTCTGGAAGCTGTGACTACACGGAGTTAGACCTTAAATAAATATTGTGCACAGCGAAACGGAAAAAGAAAGAAAGAGAGAATAAGAATAAACTCACCTGCATTTGCCAGGCATCATCACCGGTCATCCACTCCGTGTATACTCTGCATAGCTTATCGCGTGATGTGTACAGCCGCTCAGGGTGAAGGTCGACTTGGTCGCGGAATGACGGATCATTGAAGAGCCAGGCGATGCATTCCAAAGGGTCGCGCCAATAGAGGAATATAGGATACTTAGTAGGATGAGAGGGAGTAATCTTCATAGCGTGCCAACGGGGGCCACTGGGGAGCAGCTCTGCACGCCCACGAAGATCCTTTGCGGTGTTGAAGGATAGCTTGAGTAGCTTTATCTTGAGTAAGTGGGTCAACCGTTGCTCTCCAAGAATGACACGAGGCACGTACCATCGGCAGAGACAAGAAAGAGTTTATTGCCCTCATACTAAGACCTGAGCGAAGGAGCCATAAGGCAAGCTCCCACTCATCACGGGAGGCGAAAGGATAGTAGATATTCTTTTTCCGGATGTCACTATACTGATCTTGGTCGAATTTGTCCATGAACGTGCTTCCACGTCCGAACGACCGAGCAGCACCCTCGAATCGCTCCGAGTAAAGACCTTCGTCCTGTGGATCGTGTACCGGAGCAGACTCGGGTTCAGAACTGCCCATCGCGTTAAGAGGATCCGGAGGTGGACTTGCTGAGCGAGGTTCCTCGTCAAGGTCCATAGGAACTGGATTAAGGTCGGAGATTTCGTTGTTGTACATGGAGCGACCGGCTGGATTATGAGTCGGACGGGCAAGGGACTCTTGGATGGATACGAGGTTGTTAACCCACGTGTTACATCCGGACGTTGGCTGGCTCATATGCATCGCAACAGCGTGTTGATTTTTGAAACCGCCTTTGCGACAGTTGGGACAACGGGGCATGAGATGAGTGTTCCGCAACCTGGTAGTAATAATTTTTCAGAACGAACCACAATATTAATGAGCCACTTACTGTCAGTGTGAGTTTGTAGCCGACTTTTGACACCGAGTCGCTTAGAGAGGTCTCCGGCTGTTCAACACGCTCCGACTCGGAGTAGCACGCAGTTCTAGAGCCCCGGATTTACGGTGCGTTTACTAGTTCTAGTGGGGTTAAAACGCAGCCGATGCCACTGACTAAGTTCTCAGTGAATCAATGAGTCACGATTGTACCTTGCTTGCGTCCCACATCCATAATGGACCTGGATCCTACCTCTGCCCGCTTGGGTAGCAACCCATTCTCTCGCAGGCCGACCTCAACCCTTTCAACTGGTCCGAGTTGTTCACGACGTTTCGACCTTGCGGATGTTGACTCTTTGGTCGAGCTATATAGTAGGTTGGAACTAGTACCATCCTGCCATTCCACGGTAAGAACTTTTACATCCGTGTCCATGACTTGCCATCCACTATGATTAGGATCCCCGCTGACGTGACTGAAAGGATGCAAAAAACGACGAAGCCGTCCTCGTCCTCAACGTCGCTCGTGCGCGGCGCGAGGTTTTCCGTGCCGAGCAAGTACTTGCCTCGTGCCTTGCGCGCGAACATGAAACCGTTTCCAAGCTTTACCAACATAAGGCCACCTGCAACGAGCAGGACGTCCATGCCATGGACATGAACATCGGCTCGATCTGCGCAACGATGAAACGGTACGGAATGGCTATCGAGTTTACCATTCCGACCAACACTAGTACTCAACCGCCGGCCCCCGAGTTTTCCAAATACATCTATGATGGTGCGTTCTACCCCATATCTTTGGAGATAAGTCTCGCACCTTACAGTATGTTGATTATGGTTTTAGGTACTACTAGTACAATGAAGTTTGAGTGTACAGAGGGGCGATTGCTTACGGTGCGGCTTGATTAACTCGAAACGCACAGTCACTGGACTCGGATGTGAATAGTATACTGGTAGTTAGTACCTGCGTAAGTTCGTTTTGTATACAGTACAACTTGAACTGTGCGTATACGATCATGTATTCACACCCGGTTCAATATATTATACATATATTGTCCGCCGCATTGTGTCTTGAAGCTTGATCGATCAAAACATTCGCCGGAGTCAACGTCGATTCAACGAAACATTTGAGTTTCGACCTGTTACCTCAATGACACGACACTCTTCTCTCCCATGTATGCCCTCCAAATCGACCTCGCCAGCGTTCGTTTTTCGCAGGACTCCGAAACAAGATGAGCCGCTCATGCATTCAGGTCTATAAGACACTCAAGAACGAAGGTACGCTACTCGCTCTTCTTGAATTCTTCCCCTTAAAGCCTCCCAGGATACGACTTTCCTCCGAAAGACATCGCGCTCGCCAACTCGGCTATGGTAGA